>JAGKTI010000132.1:100080-121046 GCA_018397915.1 Birgus latro
ACTACACGTATTAAATCATCCCAAAATCTATCCTTCTCTGCGTCATCCAATCCTACCTGCGGAGCATATGCTGATATAACTGAAACCATCACCCGTCCTATCAAAATTTTCACTACTATTATCCTATCACTTACTCTCATGACATTCATAACATACTCCACCCATTTCTCCGCAACCAACACACCCACACCCCCATATCCGTCAGTTCCCCCCTGCCAAAACAACTTATAGTAGCAATCCTTCCCAGCAATCTTTCTGGCTGATCCACCCCTGTACCGGACTTCCTGCAGACAAGCCACATCCACCCACCTCCTACTGAATGCCTCAACAACTTCCCCTGCTCTTCCTTTCAAACTTCCCACATTCCACGAACCCACCCTAAACCCCCTGGGTGATTTGATGTCCTCAGGCTTATAACTGCTTTAAAAAAACCAGCAACCTTTCTTCCTTGTTGTACCCTTTCAAGCACTAAACCTTCCAAACTTCCATCCCTACTCATCACACCTCCTTAAATGCACTCACATTTTCCATTTCCTCATCATCCATCCTCACAGTACACCCAGTGACTTCATTTTTCTCGAAGACCATAACTTTACTCTTCCCTATATTCACCTTTAGATTACGTTTCTTGCACACTCTTCCAAACTCATTTACCAAGCCTTGCAGTTCCCCTTCATCTTCACTTAACAGTACTGTATCATCTGCAAACAAAACAACTGGGAGTTTCCAAATGTTGCCCTCTCTTTCATTAAAGCCATTCCAACATCCACTACCCTACTTTGTATCTCTTTTATAATCCCATTCATATTCAGACTGAACAACCATGGAGACATGACACATCCCTGTTTCAATCTGACACTCAAATAGAAAATTTCACTCAATTCACTATCCACATGCACTGCAGCCTTAGCCTCCTCATGCATACTCTTCAGGGCATTCAACACCCCACACCATCCAATCCTACGTTGCCCCATGAGAAGCGTAGAAGCCCAGGGCTAAGAAAGTTGGTCCTGACATTTAATCCGCGGACTGCGCAATTACGCTTTTTTATCCCACCTCGTGGTATGCAAAAAATGAAAAGTTTTTTTTTCTTTTTTATTATAAACTTGAAGGTAAACACCCAGGGCATCATCTGGTGAAAAAGAAAATAATCTCTCTTTCTCTGTTTTTGCATAGGCCCATGTGTAAGTTTGCATAGAGGAGAAGTGAAAAAAAGAAAAAAAAAAATTGTTTATTATAAACTTCAAGATAAACATCCAGGGCATCATCTGGCAAAAAGAAAAAGATTCTCTCTCTCTCTCTCTCTCTCTCTCTTTGCATAGCGCCATGCATAAGTTTGTGTAGGGGTGGAGTAGGAGCAGTGATGCACAGCCAGCACAGCCGAGCTGTGGCTCGCAACGGGACGCTTCCCAGCCTGAGCTGTGGCTCGCAACGGGACGCTTCCCAGCCTGAGCTGTGGCTCGCAATCCACGGGTTAAGACGACAGTGACCAGCCTCACTCATCCCTGAGTGACATTACGAGAGCAATACACCCCAACCACCCCTTGGATATAAACCTTCACCAGCTCAATCCAATTGGAGAACCACAATTACCCACTACACCACCAAGTGCCAAAATTTGGTTATATGGTTACCACCCAGTATAGTAAATGGTTTCCTGGTGTACAGGAAACCATTTGGCTTGTCACTCAGTGTAGAGTCATACATATTCTTAATATTTTTCATATCCCTGGAAACCATTTGGCTTGTCACTCAGTGTAGAGTCGTACATATTCTTAATATTTTTCACATCCCTTGTCTATCCACCCTGTCATATTCTTTCTCCAATCCATGAGGGCTGCAAACAATTTCTTTCCCTTCCCTAGAAACTTTTCCACCAAAAGCCTAAGAATGAATACTGGTATCTGATTTATGCAACCTCTTCCCTTCCTAAAACCTCCCTGTTCTTCACCAACTAATTCCTCTGTTATTTCCCTAACTCTGTCAATAAGTATCCTATCACACACTTTTCCTATTATACGAAGAAGATAAATAAATCCCCCTACGATTACCACACACTTCGTTTCCCCCCTTTCCTTTGTACGAGGGAATAATTATACCTGACTTCCAATCCTCCGAGACTCTTGATATCCACAACTGTGCTTAAGTGGTTTCCATCAGGATACTCTTTAGGCTTACCTCCCAATATGATGTTGGCCAAATACCATACATGAAACAAGCCCAGCAAAGCTGGCAACACTCACTTGCAGACCAGCTTGCTCTCTTCACCGTAATATCCCATAGTGTAATTACCTTCTTGGTGGATCACGAGGAAGACGGAAAAGTCGCATAGAAGGTCCACTGAAATGCACCACAATCAAACCAATAATCCTATCAGGTTTCTGGGCCAGGCAGATTATCTCTGTGCTACAGTCAGCTGCTCTCATGCTGGCCTACATCTTCGTGCCACAATACAGTATTATTATCTGATCGCTCTGTGTAAATACACTCTTCACAAAAAAATGTTGTTTTTGGTGTCATTTTAAACTTGAATAGTTGTAATTTATAACAGTATGTTCAAAGAAGCAAAAGAAGGAAAATAAATGACGAGTTGAAGTCATGTGAAAACCAATAATTTTATACCTTGCCGGGGGGAAACAAGATACATAAATCTGGCTTAGACCAAGTAAAACTAGAATAAATTACCTTTACAATGATACACAGATTATGGTCATTTCACCACTTGATTGCATGGTAAAGTGAAAGGAAAAAGATCCACAATTTTTTATGAGTCTTGGCCACATATTCGCTTCGCAGTCTTTTTCTTTGATCGGTCAATGTAAATACACTTTTTATGATATGACATTGATTGAGGTTTTATTCTGAATCAAAATAATTGTACTTTATTGCAGTGTGTTCAAAAAAGAAAAACAAAGAAAATAAAAAGTAAAAATGATGAGCTGAAGTTAGAAGAAACCCCCATATTTTATTCTTTGCCACAGAAAAATACTTGGGGGGGAAAAAAAAGAAAAAACTATTGAAGATATACAAATCTGGTTTAAACCATGCAAAGCTACAATAAATTACCTTTACAATGATATATAGATTATGGTTATTTCTGCATTTTATTGTGCAGTTAAGTCAAAAGAAAAAAGATGCACAACTTTTTATGAGTCCTAGCAGCATATTCGCTTCACGATCACATTCTTTGAATGGTCAGAGTAAGTACACTTTTTATGACAGGATGCTCGTTGTGGTGTTATTTTGAAGCTGAATAGTTGTCCTTAATCACAGTATTTTCAAGAAAGGAAAACAAAGAAAATAAAAAGTCAAAATGATGAGTTGAAGTTAGGCAAAAACCAAAAATTTTATACTTTGCCACAGAAAATATTCAGCACAAAAAAAAATATATATAAATCTTGTTTAAACCATGCAGAACTACAAAACTACTGCCCGCCACGCACAGAGCAAGCATTCCGCGACATCATGCACGAGTCTCTGTTATGATGCGTAAACACAATTTATGGTGAATACAACTCGTTATACGTTGATTCGGTATACGATAATTCGGTACAACGATAACAAAAACGTTACACCCCCAAATCTGATTTACAATGAATTTCCCATTATAACGATAACGGCATTAGAAAATTTCATACGAAGCGCCAGGCGCACGAAAGGTGACCATCGCTCATCTCAAGCAAGATGGCAGCCCAGTCGAGCATTGTTTTGGTTCAGTCGTGCAGTCCCGCCACCCCTTCAAAGCCCTGTCTTTTCCACTCATTCACGTATGTCCCCCTGCTATCGTCACCTCACAGCCAAGCATTGTGCAACAGTATACATCATGTAGCACCAAGTCAACATTACACAAGTGTGATTACTGCGTTGCTTCAACGATTTACTGTACGTGAATAACGCTGCCTGTATTGGTGTGATAGTGTTTGTTTTGGTGAATTACTGTGGATTTGTGTAAAGTCTTGGGTAGGTGCCTTTGGAAAGTTAAGTTGACGTAACCCCCCTTTATAATGTAAAGTCTTGGGTCGGTGACTTTGGGAAGTTGAGTTGACATAACCCCCCTTTTATAGTGTATTTCAATCTCCTGATTTGCGATAAACTCATTATACGTTAACGTATGACCTGACGTAACCCCATCGTATAATGAGTTGTGACTGCATTTCAAAAAGTATCTTAACCATTTGAGATTTTCGGCCCTCCGCCGATCGTGTCTGTGCCAGATTCAGCCAGGTGCACACAGAGCATGCCATCGTGCTGAGATATCTGTACATAATCGGCCACTGTACACTAACTTTTTAAGGTACACTAATGAATGTGGCACCGTTTTAAACGTGAATAGTTGCTCTATCATAGTATGGTTGAAAAAGGTAAATATGATAGCCGAAAGGCAATAGGACGAGTAGAAGTTAGCCAAAAAGCAAAAATCGCTCACCCCGCCTTAGAAAAATATTTGTAAAAAAATAAGTATTAGAGTTACCTGGACCATGTCAATCTACAGTAAATTCCCTTCCCACTGATATACAGATCCATGCTGGTAATATCGATATTATTCATGGTAAAAACCTATTTATTATGCATATCTATCTGATGTACTCGTCACTGTAAAAGCGAATACAGTAGTTGGAAAAGGATAAAGCGGACTGTGTATGTGGAACAGGGCCAGATAGGAGATGAAAAACATGCAAAAAGAATATATATATATACAGTAGGCGCGGAAAGTGTTGACGCCATCTTAAAAAAGAAAACATCCTTGTGGTTAGCAAGGAGAAACAAATAAATTAACACTCACCATTGAATTTAGTGGTTACTGGCCTTCCCCGTCACCTTTATTATCTTCTTAAGGCATCTGGGGAGACTGATGGCGTAGTTTTGCAGAACAGACGAACTAAAACTGCTCCATAGCTGCAGCCTCAAGTTTAGGCAATAATGATGTGTCCATACTACGCAGCTGCCGCTTCATGTGCGCCAATAGATTCTCAATGGGATTGATATCTGGGCTGTTTCCGGGCCAATCTCGAATAAAGGGAACCTCACAGTCTGTTAGCCAACCTGTTTCACTGACTTTGCAACATGTGCAGGGGCAGAATCTTGCATAAATACTCTTGCCTTGGTTTTATCAAAAGAGTCACTTAAAACATCACATAAGAGCTCCAAATAATTGTTCTGGTTCACTTTTTCATTTGCAGGTAGAATTACCAACCTACCAACACCATAATATGTAAAGCAGCCCCAAGCCATGAGTGAGGCTGGGTATTTAACAAACTTGGAAGTGTACTTAGGATCCAGGGGGTCACTGCCTGGTTTGCGGTACACTCGTGATGAAGGGGTACCAGTGACAGTAAATGTTGACTCATCACTCCAAAGCACAGTTTTCCATTGCTCCTCACTCCAGGCAAGATATTTCTTACAAAAATTTACTCTCTTTTTCTTCTGAAGTGCAGTTAGCAGTGGTTTTTTACAAGCACAAAAACTCCTGTAGCCCAGATCGTCATGCAACAGCTGCTGCACACTTCTGACAGACACATCTGCCAGCAACTGTGGGTTCTTTTCTTTTAAATCCCGTGCTGTTAGCCTTGGATCCTTGCTAACTTGCCTTGAGATCAGCTGACAGGTCCTGAAGGTTGTCTTACGAGGTCTCCCAGGCTTGGGAAGTGGAGTGGGAGGAATGGCCTCCCCACTGTCCTTGAACTGCTTCACCAGTCTCTGCACTGTCCTCAGTCTAACACCATCTGATTTGCAATAAATGGGAGTTTGTGGCCAGCTTTGTATAAAGTAATCACTTCCACACGTTTGTCCTTGCTTGTGGTTACTTTAGGCATGATGAGAATGTGGTAGGTAACCAAATAACTGTGTTATTTGAGTCAAAACATGCCCTCGTGGTGCATCACACACAGAGACAATCCTCCTCCTGTGGCTGCCCAAACATTACTGAGCCTGCTCCTGTGGTGCCAAACCTATCAAGCAGGGTTGCCAGCTTCCGTTGAAAAAGCGTCAGCTCATTTCGCATCACAGGGGAGGGTAGTATTGACCCTACTTCACTTAATGCGAAGAAGAATGACGTCGGCAAAAAAAGTCAATACTTTCCGTGCCTACTGTATAGTGTTTCATATGACTCAAATTCAAGTCATCAGAATCTCAATGGTTGGATTTACAATGACTCGAAAATGCATCGTTGGAATCTCAAAGGGTTAAAATGATGCATAAAAAAGTCATTGGAATCTCAGAGGTTGGATTTGAAATGACTCTAAAATGTGTCATTGAAACCCATAAGGGTTAATAAGGGCAAAAAAGCACCAGTAAATGAACACAGCACCCCCCTACCATTTTGCAGCAACCAACAGATTGGTTTAGCAAAATAACAGGCAATTATACATGTAGAGATGAGGATTAAAACCAAACTCTTCAGTGGCTCAAATTAACAAAATCTACTACAAATGAATGGATGTGGAAGGTGTGCAGATTGGCGTGGGAGGAGGGTAGAGTCCCAGAGGATTGGAAGTCAGGTATAATTATTCCTCTGTACAAGGGAAAAGGGGAAAAGGCAGTGTGTGGTAATCATAGGGGCATTTGCCTTCTCAGTGTAATAGGAAAAGTATATGGTAGGATACTTATTGACAAAGTTAGGGAAATAACAGAGGAATTAGTTGGAGAAGAACAGGGAGGTTTTAGGAAGGGAAGAGATTGTATAGACCAGGTATTTATTCTTAGATCCTTAGTGGAAAAGTTTCTAGAGAAGGGAAAGAAATTGTATGCAGCCTTCATGGATCTGGAGAAAGCATATGACAGGGTGGATAGACAAGGATTGTGGAAAGTATTAAGAATATATGGAGTGGATGGGAAGTTGTTGAAGGCAGTGAAGAGTATGTATGAGGGTGCTAAGGCTGCAGTGCGTGTGGAGGGCAAACTGAGTGAATCTTTCCATTTGAAGGTTGGATTGAAACAAGGATGTGTCATGTCGCCATGGTTGTTCAATCTGTATATGAATGGAGTTATAAAAGATACAAGGTCGGGGAGTGGATGTTGAAGCGGCCCTAGTGAGAGAGGGCAGTGTTTGGAAACTCCCTGTACTGTTGTTTGCAGATGATACTGTGTTGTTGAGCGAAGACGAAGGGGAGCTGCAAGGCTTGGTAGATGAGTCTGGGAGGATGTGTAAGAAACAGAATCTAAAGGTGAATGTAGGGAAGAGTAAAGTGATGGTCTTTGAGAGAAGTGAAGTCAGTGAGTATACAGTGAGACTGGATGGGGAGGATATGGAGAATGTGAGTTCATTTAAGTACTTGGGTAGTATGATGAGTAAGGATGGAAGTCTGGAGGGTGAAGTGTCTGAAAGGGTGCAGCAGGGAAGGAAGGTTGCTGGTTCGTTGAAAGCAGTGGTAAGAAACAGGGAGGTGAGCATGGAAGTGAAAAAGTTGTTACATGACAGTATTGTGATAACTAACATATGGAAGTGAAGCATGGACCCTGTTGGAAGGACAGAAGTCAAGAGTGAGAGCAGTGGAAATGAGTTATTTGAGAGGAGCATGTAGTCACATGGAGAGACAGACTAACAAATAAGGAAGTGAAGGAGCATTGTGGTGTGGTTGTGGATGTGATAGGAAGTGTCAGGAGAAACACGTTAAGTTGGTTTGGGCATGTGGAGAGGATGGAGAGTGAAAGACTGACGAGGAAAGTGTATGTGAGTGAGGTGGAGGGGGCGAGAGGGAAGGGGAGGCCGAGGATGAGATGGAGGGATGGAGTGGAGAAGTGCATGAGAGAGGGGGGTGTGAGTTGGGAGTGGGGTAGTGAAATGGCAGGGGACAGAGTGACATGGAGGCGATTTGTTTGTGGCCACCCCGTGCGGGATTGAGGAGTCTGGCGATAGATAGATACTACAAATGAAGCACTATTTTATTATCAACCACTCATATGTCACAACACGTGATGAGATGTATTTTTAAATGAATCTGCAGTCAGTCAGCACCCGGACTGTGAGGCGTCTGCACAAAAATGGCACCAAGTCAGCCGACCAATCAGCGAGCAACTTTCAATGTTGGCTGTCCAGTGTCACTTTCTATAGGGTCTCTATTAATTATTAAACCAATCACATTCAAGCATAGCACTTACTCTAAGGCAATCATGGCACTTCCCTCCCATACCAAGCATGAAGGGCGCAAACGAGACAGTCAGGCCGCACAGCTTGTCCTTGTGCACTGTCTCCTCTCTGTTGACAGTGTGTGGCTCTGATGTGGTGTACAAGAGGACCCCCCCCCCCGGTGGTTCCTCTGCCTGCCCAGTATTACCATGACCAATCATAACCCTCCTAAGCCTACAACTTCTGCGTGGAAGGGTTGTTGGTGTTCGCTGGTGAACAGTTTGATGTAGGATTGGGGGTAAGGTGGGCAAGTTTTCCCAAATGACAGGGTCATAGGTAATTTTTCCAATAAGATTAGTTACTTCTAAATAGCGAAATTCTCAAATCGCACCATGTGGCAAGTCTCATAAGACCACGATTTAGGAGATTCCACTGTAAATGATTGGCTACACTGGGAAAATCTTTTAGAGTGAAATGTGGTAACTAGCCACAAAATCATCCCACTTAGGAAATTCAGTCATATGTAAATGTAAAGTAAATGCAGACAAAACCTTGATTTATGATTACTCTTTTGCTATCAAGTGCTATAACAATTTAAAATTATTACTGTACTTCCTTTCAACTGAATATGCTCCCAAACACAGTAAAAAAAATTTCCCCAAAATACTCAAAAAACATCTCACTGAATCCCAAGTACAAGCCAACATTCATCTGTCTTATTCAATACGGCAACCTCATGTGCAGAACTCATGACACGATGTTAAGCACAAACACTGCCTGCGCAATCCCTGCCTAGTCTTGAAGCCAGCACACCCCATCATGGATACTTACCGTATTTAGCGGCATATTAGACACTACAGTGTGAAAAACGCACCCTAATTCTGGAAGGGCAGTTCTCAGAAAAAAAGTTTGTCTTGACCAAGACTACAGAAAGGTTGCTTGATATGAGTATTTTTCACTAAAATACACACTCACCTTTCAGAATCTTTACTCAGTACTGTATATCTGTCTTTGGTTTCTTTATTTTTAAGTAAGAGAAGGGTACAAGACATGAAAACAAACAACCCCTTCCTTACCTGTTACTGCATTTCATGACACCATCTTAACACTTTATGAAGTCCACCTTTCAGAATCTCTATTCAGTACTGTATATGTTTGGTCTCTATTTTTATGTAAAAGAAGGGTACTAGACAAGAAAACAAACGACCCCTTCCTTACAAAAAGATACTTCATACTACGACGCCATCTTAACACTACCGGTTTGTTTATGAAATGAAGTCCTTATGTACAATAATTTGAGACGTGATGTTCAAGTCCATTAAAGTACAGTAAATATGTATCAGAGTATGGAGATCAGTATTATTTTTGGTGAAATGAACTTAAAAAAAAAAATAAAATAAAATAAAACCCATTCTTTCATTTAAGAAAATACACAGGCCATTAAATGAAGGAATACATTACCGCTATATCTCCAAATCAAATTCCTGCATGTTTTCAAATACCTGCTTGTACTGAATATTACAATCACAGACAACACAAACAAATTTTCAAAAATCAGTTACAAGGAACGTTTACAGCATTTTATTTACCCTAAAAGAACCCCATACTAGTCAGATTCGTGCCCCACACCTATGATGATAATGTATACTGTAACTTGTTCCTGTTGTCTCATTACCTACAGACAACACATTCACTTCCTAAACTGAATAAAATATCCTTAAACAAATCAAATGAAATACGACACGAGTCTTTTACACTCAGCAAGCATGCTGAACACGGCTTCGTTGCCATCACTAAAGATGCACTATCGCTAACCTCTGAATACCTCCACAATAATAATAATAAGTACAGCACTTGTATATACACACTAAACAAAAAGCAAATTAAAATGTTTTACAACTGATGTTCAATATCGAATTTAGTACATTTAAACATCCACTGTTATGCCTTCGTATTCGTAACACTGATATGTCCCAGTTGCAGCCCCATTATCATATAGCAGAATATAATTCTGCACTGTAAATGCCAAGGTGAATATCTGATAGAAAACTAGATAAATAAAATTATAGACAGATAGGCATCAAGACATTCATTCTACCACCCAACTCCTCTACACACAATACTTATTAAATGTTATACAAAATCCTATGTCGCTACCTCCATTTTCTGCCAGTTTCAGCCGAAAAGTTAGGTGAGTAAGGAAGAGCCTTCTTATCCTGTTTTATTCTAACAGTTTAGTCAAAGAAGCTGTCAAACATGAGCTAACCAGCCTACTGCAGTTACGGTATTCTCTTATTAATGCAAATGCAAACATTTTTATTGAGTACAACCAATTAGTGAAACTTTTCAAACTAGGGGCAATTGATTCAGCCCACACTAACCCCTTCAGTGCACAATGTTTCCTGAACTGAATAAAACCATTTGGCGAGCATGAATAAAGTACCCTACAAAATATGGGTTGAAGGGCTATGATCAATGGTTTATCACTGTGGCCCTACCTGAACTTTTCCCACTCCTCCCTCATTAAATACACCCACTCTACACTCACACCCACACCCACACCCACACATACACGCATTGGGTTGCATTCACTTTCGCCAATTATGATAGGTTTTTGCTCGGGCAGCAATGAGGCAGAGGGCGAACATATCGATCACTCTCATCAGCAGTGAAGCAGAGAGGGTGAACGGGATCGACTGCTCTTATCGCTTTGTCAGATGTGAATACAACAAAATGGCAGATGCTGCTATGAATGCCCATCTGGCATAGCTCATTTCAAATATAGTATTATCTACTCAGTAGATTTTATCCCATTTTCATAACATAGTACTGTAAGTGGCTGATCCCTGATTCAACAATGCTAAAGTATGCCAATCACTGCTGAAAAACAAAGTGCAGCTGTAATTTCATGCAGTACTATTTAATGTTACAACTAATTTTCCTGTTTTTCTCAACCAGTAATACTGTATAAGACTGTTTCCTTTTACAATGCTCTAGTCTTGAATGAAAAAATACCAGTGTGAGAAGCCAGCCTAGAGCCTAACATGGGGTGATCGAATTTCCATATCGCTAGGCTCTAAATTGCTAAACTGGTAATAATGCTGTAATATCAGAAGTATTATTTAATGTTGCAACTGTTTTTCCCATTTTACACTAACAGTAATCACCTAACAAGGGTTACTGAATTTCCACATGAGAAAGATGTCTGTTATGATGACTCAAAAGTTAGCCAACATCTCCAATATGATTCCCTTGCTAGTTTGTGAGTGGATGGCAAGTGAAGTGATCATGATTGCCTTTCTGAAGGTTAGCAAGGAGTTTACAAGTGACTATGTTCTGAGAGTGGGGGGAACGCTAGGCTCTACACTGCTAATTGCTAAACTAGTAAAATGCTGTAATTTCAGACTATTGTTTAATGCTGCACTTGTTTTCCTCGTTTTTCACTAACGGTAATATAAAACTGTTTCCTTCTATGATATTCTTGTCTTGAATGAAATAAAATATCAGTAAGAGAAGCCAGCCTAACAAGGGTTACTGAATATCCATATGAGACAGACGTCTGTTACAATGACTCAGAAGTCATGCTAGCCAATGTCTCCAATATGATTCCCTAACTAGTTACTGATTGGATGGCAAGCAAAGTGATCATGACTGCATTTCAGAAGGTTAGCAGGGAGTTCACCAGTGATCATGTTAGCCTGCTAAAGTAGACAAATTGCTAAACTGCTATACCGCTAAACCCCCAGACCATCACATGGCCAGTTGTAAACAAACTCTGAATCTTCTGTTCTTGAACTTGGGTGTTTCTAACCGAAAAATCTGAGTATATACACAAGCAAATGTAACTTTTTACAATAAATGAAAGGCCTCTATACTCTAGAAAAGACTGCCAAGCAGTGAGATGATATCTGTATAAGAGATTCTTCTAACTGGAGCCAAGCAACTCCCTTAGTGTGGCATGCAGGACGCATGGGGATATTTGAAGGTAATTTTGAGATAAAAAAAAGTGAGTCTTATACCCCATGAAATACGGTAATACCTAATCAAACTAGTCTGTAATATTTATTACTATTTCTGTTCTTCCCATACCTTTTAGTTACATGTTTAATTTTGTCGCATGAAAGTACAGTATCTTGTGTGTGACATATATAAGATATTTGGTCCACGGGTTGGTAGTCGAAGAAGGTATATCCAATGAATAATCAACTCGATTTAAAATTGTTCACCAATATTTTGTATGCATTCCCTACTGAATTGCTGTGGAAAATATCTTAAATCCATACCCTATTCAGTGCTTCAACCAAGTCATTGCTGGTCTGCTGGACGAGGCCAGTGAGGAGCTGTGACTCAACTGTAGCCTCCCAACCCTTGCAGAGGATCTTGAGGGCAGCCTCAGCATCCCCAGTTTCTTTCCAAGTGGTGTGGCAACGGTGAAGGTCCGGCACATCAGAATCACGTGGGGCCAAGATCAAGTTCACCGCCTGCAATATTCATCATCATTATTTTTTCCCCCACCCAAAGATGAGGTGAGGTCCACAAAGCAAGGAAAGAGAATAACATGACAGAGGAAGAACTCACTAATAACAATAGTGTAAGCACAAATAAGTTTAACAAAATGGCTATGCTAAGAGTAACCCTTTCAATCCTACAACTAATATTTCATTTTAATAAGGTCACCACTGGATTATTCTATTCAGCTTAAGGGAGTTAGGAAGACTATATTTCCTCTTCAATTCAGAAAGCCTCTTCCAAGCTAAATTTAAAAAAATTTGATGGTAGCAAGATTGGAGTAAAAGGCAGCACTGTATGAAAGAGCTAAGACTACATTATTTATAATTCTTAATGATGATTCATTACAGTCTTCATGGCATGGTCTGACACCTGAAGGTTGGGATCAGTCTTAATAAGAATACTTCAGTAAATGGCTGAACATTATGCAACAGAAAATTAATGCACTGCCTTGAACTTTACACATCTGCATAAACCAATCACTAACCCTTTTCTTTGATGACTGCATTTCATTGGGGCTATCAGCAGACATTTTAATTCAGTGTAAGAATAATACCTAGTAGTGAAAGGGTTCCACAAAGGCCATGTCTGACCACCACCACCCTAGTCTGAAAGTCTCTCCTAAACTGACTTCACTCACATAAAGATAGCAATAGCAGAATTTAAAAGATGTCCTTGGGCTGAAGAAATTAATATGTAACATTCTCCAACATCTATTTTCAAGTGTAGAACATGAAAATATAATTTCTAACAAAATCACCAGAAATCATCATAGCTTTACTCTGTGGGAAAGAACAAAGCAACTGCCAAGAGAAAATTTTTTAATAAAGTGATAAAAGTCAGATTTCTGCTTATTCTAGCATGGTAGTCACCATTCTGCACTGCTGTAACTTGACAATATACAGTATAATGGTTGCATCTATTACATGACAGATACTTAAACATGCAGGTTGATACATTTCGTTGGCAGCACTTCTGTGCCAAGAGCTGCGTCCCTTTGGTAATAAAGGAGCACATTAGACAAGATCGCTCCACTTGCACCTGCCAAAACAGAGTACATCCTCCTCCTATGATCACGTAGTATGTGATCATTTAATTATAAGACTGATAAGAAATCAGTAGGATGGAAGTTGTGGAAGCAATGAAGAAAGTTAAAATGGGGAAAGCCCCAGGAATCAATGGAGTGTGTGGTGAAATGCTAAAGCATTGGGGAGAGATAGTAATAGAATGGATGTACAAGATGGCCTGGGAGGAAGGTAGAGTCCCGGAGGAAAAGAGGAAAAAGAAGTGTGTTGCATTCACAGGGGCATTTGCCTTCTTAGTGTAATAGGAAAAGTATATGGTAGGATACTTATTGACAGAGTTAGGGGAAAAACAGAGGAAGTACAGTAGTTGGAGAAGAACAGGGAGGTTTTAGGAAGGGAAGAGGTTGTGTAGATCAGATATGCATTCTTAGATCTTCAGTAGAAAAGTTTCGAGAGAAGGGAAAGAAGTTGTATGCAGCCTTCATGGATCTGGAGAAGGCATATGACTGGGTGGATAGACAAGGATTATGGAAAGTATCAAGAATACATGGAGTAACTGGGAAGTTGTTGAAGGCCGTGAAGAGTACGTAAGAGGGTGCTAAGGCTGCAGTGCGTGTGAATAGTGAACTGAGTGAATTTCTCTATATGAAGGTTGGACTGAAACAAGAATGTGTCATGTCTCCATGGCTGTTCAATCTGTATATGGATGAGGATATAAAAGAGATACAAGGTAGGGCAGTGGATATTCGAGCAGCCCTGGTGAGAGAGGGCAGTGGTTGGACACTCCCTGTACTGTTGTGTGCAGATGATATTGTTGTTAAGTGAAGACGAAGGGGAGCTGCAAGGTATAGGGAAGAGTAAAGTGATGGTCTTTGGGAGAAGTGAAGTCAGTGAATGTACAGTGAGGCTGGATGAGGAGGAAATGGAAAATGTGAGTGCATTTAAGTACTTGGGTAGTGTGATGAGTAAGGATGGAAGTTTAGACAGTGAAGTGCTTGAAAGGGTACAAGAGGGAAGAAAGGTTACTGGTTCCTTGAAAGCAGTGATAAGAAACAGGGAAGTGAGCATCGATGTGAAAAAGCTACAACATGACAGTATTGTGATACCAACTCTAATGTATGGAAGTGAAGCTTGGACCTTGTTGGAGGGGCAGAAGTCAAGAGTGAGAGCAGTGGAAATGAGTTATTTGAGAGGAGCATGTAGAGTCACATGGAGAGACACTGACAAATGAGGAAGTGAAGGAGTGTTGTGGTGTGGATGTGGATGTGATAGGAAGCATTGGGAGAAACACATTAAGGTGGTTTGGCCATGTGGAGAGGATGGAGAGTGTGAGATTGATGAGAAGAATGTGAGAAGAATGTATGTGATTGAGGTGGAGGGGGAGATGGGGAGGGAGAGGCCAAGGATGAGATGGAGGGATGGAGTGAAGAAGTATATGAAAAAGGGGGGTATGAGCTGGAAGCAGGGAAATGAAATGGCGGAGGACAAGGCAACATGGAGGTGATCTGTTTGTGACCACCCCTTATGGGATTAAGGCGTCTGGCAACAGGATAGATAGAATTTAGGACATTTTTCAATACATTAACAAATTTTCACTCATATGGTCATTTATCATCCCATACAAGGCTTCACTGGTTGATGTACAATCACAACTTTCCCTTATAAGACTGCAGACACGGAAGCCTACAATCATCTGTTTCTTCCACGGTGGCCCTTGAACTTGGTCACTATCAGGTGTGTTAGTGTCAGTGAAGGAACAACAGTATGAAGCCCAAGCAGCAAGAGAAGTGTAGTAGTGGAAACGTATTTTTTAGACTTATATTTGGCGGGTGACAGTTGGACAAAAACATATCTCTAATGAACCTAATGGCCTTGCTATAAAATTGATTATATGGTCAGTTTTCAAAAATACATCCCAACCATTAAATGTGGGTGTACTGTACTGTACTTTACCTGACCATTTTTCCTGTGCTCTTTCTTTCCCTCTCTTTCTCCCATTGCATTTTCTCCACAATCATCATATCTTAAGTCGACCCACTTAGTCTCGGAATCTCCCATCCATCCATCCATTAACTAATCCTATGTTGCCCCACAGAGATGCGTAGGACCCCGGGGCTAGGCAAGTTGGTCCTGACATTTAAGATGAGAGTGACCAGCCTCACTCATCCCTGAGTGGAATTACATGAGCAATAAACCACCTACCCAAGCTTTGCAGTTCAACATAAATTAGTCATAAAAACACCACTTTTCTAAAAATGCCATTATTTCAAAATGAGAATACCTAATTGTTATCTTACGAATTATGACCACAGATTTAAAAAGTCATGAGTTCTGTATCTCTATATCTCTATCACCTTTGCTTCCAGCAAAGTAAAAAATTTTACTCAGCAAGATAACTGAAGTTTTATTACCTCCTCTGGATGAAGGAGAACAAAGCTAAAATACCCAGTGCAAACTCATGAAGGACTACAGCATCAGAATACAGTATACCCTCAAGTTAATGTACCTCGAAACAACGGATATCGGATATACAGTAAACTCTACATTATCCGTGTCACAAAATCCGGCCCAACACAATATCTGGTGCTGCTGGCTCAGCTCTATTAAAGCAATATCCGCTGAAAGTATGCAAAATCCAGCGCCGAAACGGAACATATCCGACAGTTCTATTCAGTATCCAGCATTGAGGTGTATCAACCAGCTCCTAAACGGAAGCCAACCGGTGCTGAATTACTGTACTGTATCATTATTTTATTGTATTTTATGCTTAATTTTCATCTTTTACTTACAGGTAAGTTTTCAAAATACGGGTTCAGGACAGACAGTAACACAATACAGTACAGTATCTGGCTTAACGCCGAATGTTGAGCTGATGGGGCTTATTATGCAATATTCAGCATTTTACTTTAACCAGTGTAGGGCTTGGCTGTATTACATGGGATAATTGAGAGTTTACTGTAATGAGCATTTCCATCATGATTGCTGAGTTTAACAGAATACGGTAATACTGTGCTAGACATGAAGTGCAATGACAAGGATATGAAATAAACTGCAAAAGAGCAAAATTATGGGCCAAGTTAGAGTAAAATGGACACAGTTTTCATTTTCTGTACAAGAATATGGTACTGTTCTCATTTATTTTCAAACGTACTTGAAATCCCGCCTCAGAGTGAGGCCATCAAATATGAATTATTTGAATTATTGGCTTTACTAGATCAGGCTCCCCCCCCCCAATTACTGTTATAGGAAGGGTCTACTAGAGTCTATTATTTTGGGGGTAGTAGTGTGAGAATACAATAACCCTCGATATACAGAACCCTCTTTTAGTGAATTTCAGTTTTAATGACCATCTTGAGCAGTAAACCCTCAATATACAGAACCCTCTTTTAGTGAATTCCAGTTTTAATGACCACATTGAGCTGATTGAACGTTATGTTCAGATAATTAATCTTCATTCGGTAAAAGAATGGACGAATGGGAAACACTGACTAGCGTGGAGTCCCTACACATACATGCACGTGCGCTCCTCTGCATCCCACAGAATGCCGCATCAGTCTTTGGGTGACCAGCGTCATGAGAGGAACCACAAATAGAGAATTTATTGAGAAAAAGAGTCATTTAGACCTAGCTGTACATTACTGTGTATGACTGCAGCCGAACGATGCACTATATTTAACAATCTTTGTTCAGGGAATGGGAAATTATCAAACAGCATGGTGTTTGGCTGTAATGTAAAGGGTCTGGTACCAATTACTTCGTTATATCAAGAGCGTACTGTATTTGGGAGATGGAAAAATAAAAATGCCAGTTCCGGAACAATCCTACCCAGATAAAAGCACTAAACATTTTGTCACTTTTGGGAACAGTACCCTAATAAGAATGGACAGCGGGTCTTTGATGCTCTTCCCTTCAGGACAAGATAAAAGCACTAAACATTTTGTCACTTTTGGGAACAGTACCTGAATAAGAATGGACAGCGGGTCTTTGATGCTATTCCCTTCAGGACAATTCCCAGTCAAAGCTTTAACCTGTCAGACATTTCCCCATCGTTCACTTGTTTATTAATTTTTTGAATAAATATGGTAGCAATTTAGTCCCATGAGTTACAATTACAGTGCTGTTATCATTGTTTCTTTGTTAAATAAAAAAGTGGTGCTTAAAGAATGGTAATACCAGAAAAACTATTTAGTTACAAGATGAAAGTGATTTATATTTTTAAGGGTGATATTTAGCTATACTTACAAACATCATTTAAGTACTGCTATTTCTGTTTACAAAGTATCCATATAAAGTTGTTCCCCTTGTCTGATTCCGAGAGGTGGTCTATAACTTGAAAAGTTCAAGTAGAAATTACATTCACCTGAGGCCAATATAAACAACTCATTGAATACAGGTAGAAACTGAATTACCATTGCTGTACTAACTACTTAAGTAAATTTAATATGTAATTTTTTTAATGTTACTGACAATATAACTTAATAACTACTTCTAAAAACTAGTCTGTATCTTAAAAGTTACGTTGGGGTGCAAATGTAGTGTCATATCATTCAGGATCATTAACACTGGACCTGTACATGATCATCAAAAACAGTATCTTGATGCTCTGTGATAAGGAAATATCCAAGTTCTGATGAGGAACTGTCAGACTATGTAACCTGACTATTACTTTTCATTATTGAGCTTGCCCACAATTCATAAGTCAAACAAAGTAACTAGCACAATGAGTAACAAACTGAATTAGATAAGAATCCACCAATACTACTCTTGTTTAACTAAATGCCACAATGTGTTTAACGGTGGTTAATGCTGAAAATCTCCATTCCACCAAAAGTCAATCTTGGAAGTGTCCTACTGGGAGATCTGAAGCAAATATGAAAACATACTTTAACCGAGATATCCCGGCTTGCCAATATGGGTGGCGTCTCAGGACATTTAATAACCACAGCATTTTACTGTATCGAGCTGACTGGATGAATTTTGTGTGGAGAAGTGCATAACCAGTGATTTGGCACCCTTTTTTAATGAGACAGCATTCAGATTGGCTCCATATGTGAAGCTACAGAAAGTGATGAAATTTTTTGGGTCTATCTAATGGAGCCAGATTTCGAAGGCTTGAATGATGAGTGAATGAAGGCATGACCCACTGACTTAAGCAAACTCTGGCTGTCTGGACGCTGTTACTCTTTACCCTGCCCTAGGGTGGGAAAGGAAGTCTGGATGATGGTGATGATGACGATGATCTTGGTTAAATTTATCGACTATTCTTCTATCATTTATCTTATCACATGTTCAATAATGTTGATATACAAAGCAATTATATATTTACACATAAAGTAATGAATAGCGGCAAAGTTTCTGGTATGTGGGAGATAAAATATCATAGTAAGAGCTCAAGTTGTGGTAGGTGGGGGCGCTCACCATCCACTCACTCGATGCAGTGCTGCTCTCAGGTGTCTGCCCCTTCCTCTTCTTCATCCTTCTTTCCTTTCGTCTCTTCTGTCCTTCTTTCCTTCCTCATCCTTCTGCCTACGGGTGACTTTATGCTTCTGTCTTTTTTTCCTTCATTCTTTCCTCTTCCTTCTGCCTGTGGGTGACTCTACACTGAGTGACATGCCAAATGGTTTCCTGAACATTTACTACGCTGGGTGGTAATCATATAACCAAATTTGGGCGCCTGGTGGTTTAGTGGGTAATTACGGCGCACTAATCAGACTGAGCTGGTGAAGGTTTATATCCAAGGGGTGGCTGGGGTTTATTGCTCACGTAATGCCGCTCTGGTCACTTTCATCTTAAATGTTAGGGCCAACTTGCCTATCCCCGGACTTCTACGCTCCTCATGGGGAAACGTGGATGATGGATGGATGGATGAAGATCTCGTCTCACTTGTTTTTTCTACACTGGTTATGAAGTTTGATTTGTCTGATACTTGAATAACCCCTATCATTAGGGGATTTTGTACTTATTTTATTATTGCCATTATCAAACAATCTCATTCAGAAGAAGAAAGTATCCTACTACCGACAGGATTTATAAAGGCATATCTAACCGCTCAAGTTTTAAAAGCTTCTAAGCTGAAGATATTCATGAAGGTAACATGAGCACTAACATCCTCTGGATGAAAGGTTAAGTATAGTCTATTCAATCCCTAAAAGTACATAAGAGTTTCTCCTACTATTTCATCCAGCTCATCCCAAAACCTGTACGATTTTTCACAATAAAAAGTGTTAATTTTATGACATTTACCTTTATCAGTCTGTCTCCCATTTTACAAATTGCTGTACAGAAAACTACCATTTTGTACCACTATTCAATACAGGCATAGCTCTTACCATTAATTACTTAACCCTTTCGTGCACGGTAAGTTTTATTAAGTTTTACGGCTCACGATTTTACTCCCCCGTGCGCTCCGCTGGCAGCCCGCGGTATGCAAATTACATGTATTCTCGCCTCATTTTCGCCACCCAAACCTCAAAATGTTGCCCTGAAACTCACATCATCTTATTCGCCGATGTTTGTTCTAGCAGATAAGCCAAAAGAAAAATCAGAAAAATACCAATAAAAGTACACTAGGCCGCTGTGAATAAACATTTTGGAACGTTGATCTCACTTCCCAACATACTCGTTCGAGTGTTTTCCATCATACAGAAAAATGTTATTATAAGTTTTAAGAATTTCACTGGCTTTCTAAAAGGTATGTCCGATTGTGATGCGATTTGTAGTTTTCGAGAAAATAGCCAAAAACTAAAACCCATTTTTGTAAAAAAATTGATTTTTGTTCAGGGAGGTATACTGCAGAAATTTTCTCGCACACCTTATGTTTTTATTACATAATCTTATGTAGAATTTCATAAGCTTTCTCCTGATACCTTTTTGTTTTGATACGCCTCATAGTTTCCGAGTAATTCGCAAAAAACTACAGGGTACTCACGGCTGCGGTGCACTTTCGTCATGCGCGCACAATAACCGCCTATGTAACCACAACTTTTCATTAGAGAAATTACATACGTAGAATTCACTGATCTTTATCATGGTTCTTACAGGAAATCGATACATTCAATAAATTTGGAGTAAATGGACAACAAAGATAGAACAACCTTCCTTGCCCGCAAGCGAAATAAAAACGCTCAATTTCCCTCCCTCATGATTAGTTACACATTTTCGCTCGTTACGTTTTATTATTATTATTATTTTTTACTCAAATTATACACGTGAAATATCATAAGCTCTTTGATAGTGCTCTCAGTAACTCGACATTTCCACTAGTCTTTTTGCTAGGTACTGATACTAAAGCTGAACTGCCTTCCATCTCATATGTGTATATGTAAAAAACAATACTTATTTGTGAAAAAAATATAGAAATGTAGAAA
>JAGKTI010000132.1:121345-146851 GCA_018397915.1 Birgus latro
TGTGTGTGTGTGCATGAGTGTGTGTGTGTGTGTGTGTGTGTGTGTGTGCATGTGTGTGTGTGTATGTGTGTGTGTGTGGCATATTCTCTGTTCCTTGCACCATATCTGCCTAACATATGCGATGCACACAATAGATTTCTCCACGAACATTCGCTGCACGACATACATATATTATGTCATATATGTGTCGCTGTGTGGCATATTTTCTTGTCTCTGAACATTACGTAACTTTCCGCTGTCAGTCAATGCACGCAATATTTCTCGGTGAACACTCGCTGCACTATTTTATACATATATTTCACAATGAACCATATACAATATAAAACACTTATCACATGATTCCATCCCAGCCTCTTCTGTTATTCCCTTCCCTACTGTATGGCGTAAGAGACCACCTGTTCCCTTAGCAACTAATGCATATGTCTATGTATCTCTATGGCATAACATAATGCCTGCAATGGTAGGTCAGTTACTTCGCTAATGCAGGCACTATATGTTTCACAGATATAAGTAATGGCTTCACTATAAGGGTAAAATACATCACTTTACGGGCAGGGTGAGTGGAAACCCCGCTATAACAAACCAGACTCTGCCTCTAGGCCTAACGGCTGATAATGGGCCCCAATGCTTTACAAACAATATATCTATGTTCAATAGACACAATCACTTAACAGTATAGTCAAAAACACTGTAGAATCACAATATTTCAATAATGGCTTCAGCCTCGGGTGGGAGGGGCAAAATGGCGGATTTAAAAGGACAACAAAACATAGCACGACCCTGCTGTCTGGCTGCTAGTGGAGCACTGAGATTCTATCACTACGTACAGGCACATATGAGTCATTGCAGTGTTGCCAAGGTCTTACCTCGGGAGAGACACGTGGCTGCTAGAATGCTACAAAATTTGACGCAAATCAACCGAAAACTTATTTTTTAGTTAATTTTTTTCGCGTTTTCATGCGATTTGAGGTCCTGTGCTTTGGCACACCACACCACATGAAACGCAAATTGCGGTCCCGTGCACGAAAGGGTTAATCTGGGTTTGGATTTACTAAACTGTAGCAAGGATACAGACAGAATTCTTCCATATCTCACCCTAATACAGAAACTTTTGCTATGGTGAGATTTACTAAACATTCTCCGGCCAGTTACTGCGATCTTGGCCCAGGGAAGGTCGAAGGCCTCCTTAAATTAGTTTGTAACTCTAAAAGATAGTAATAACTTATAGCGTTTCTTTAAAACTGTTTAAGAAATGACAGGCTTGCATAAAGTATATTTATATCTAACCACTACTACCCTATGAGATCTTAAATGTAGATACTGTCAAGTCTGCAGATGATATGTAGGCGTATTGTTGCTTTCCCAGATGATCACTTTTTGTGCTGGGAATTTGCACTTTAAGGTATTCTATGTTTTCGTTTTTGAAGGCTCCAACATGCTTGCATGCGTCGGCCTTGGTCACCTAATGGCGGCTCTCCACGCTGCTCAATCCCTGGCAGCCTCCCTGTTCAGTCCCTTAACCCTTAAGTCACACTTAATGACCTCGTCCCATGTCTTTCTCGGTCTACCCCTCCCAACTCCTCCCCCAATATTAACACCTCTCACCCTCTATACCCAATTATCATCCCCCATCCTCTCCACATGTCCAAACCACCTCAGCCTACCTCTCCTCATAACAACACCAATACACTCCAGTCCCATCCTACCTCTCAACTCTTCCATTGTAAACCCAGCCCCCCCAGGCCTTGCATGCAGGGACGCACTGCACATCCACCTAATCATTGTCATTTCTGCACGTTTAAACCTGCGAATATCCTCTTCCTTTACTGCCCAAGTCTTACTACCAAACAGCATCACACTCCTAACACATGCTGCATACAAAGACCCCTTAGCACGTAAGGAGAGTCCTCTCAATGTCAGGAGAGGCAACAGCTCCCTGAACTTCTTCCAACCACTTCTCACCCTATGTCTATCTGAAAGTAATGATAAACACTGAGATACTAAATTAACACCTAGACTCAATGCCTTGAAGTCACTTGCCCATACAACATTTGGACACAACAAAGAAACCACCACCACACTATACAAACAATATTTACATTCAGTGATGAATTATGTAAGCCCTGCTTGGGCTCCTAACCTCACTAAAACACACTATAAAGCTCTTCAGACCATACAAAATAAGGCCCTAAAAATAATCACAGGCTGCACAGCTACTACACCCACAGACCACCTACACCAAGAAATCAAAGTCCTCAAAGTCAAGGATCATCCAGACATGAGAGGCACCCAAATTCTCCCTGCAGCCTCCACAAACCCACAACATCCACTACACTAAATGGTAGCACATTCACACACACCAAGGAACATCAATACAACACCCAGCACACGATATCATGCACAAATAGTGTCATCTCCCCTCCCCCCCCCAACCACCTCAGACCAGCTTCCAGAAGCATATTCATACTCAAATCACTCGCCGTTCCATTCAGCCATTTAAAGACAACACACAGCTGCATGCACGGCCTCCTGATATCCATCTTTCTGAATCCTATATCCCTCGTGAGGACAGAGTCCACCTGGCCAGGCTGAGATGTGGGCATCATCCAGCCCTCTTAAGTTATCAGAAGAGGCAGGATGACTCCATCACTGATGCCTGACCAGGACGTAACACAGCACCCCATACTATTAAGCACATCATGGAAGACTGCATTGCACACAATCACCTACACCATCAACACAACATACACTCCTTGAGAACTCTGTGGGAAAGCCCGGTCTCAGCCATGGCCTTAGGGACTCGGGGCTGTTCGGCCAGACTGCCTAGGGAAAAACTACTACTACTGAGATGTTAACTATTTCAGCAAAACTATATAAGGTTTTGTCCATCATCATTAAAACCAACAAATATATACAATACAAGAAATTCAGAGCATTCCTAAAATACCTATACATTCTGATATAACCACTCAATTCCTACATTAAGTTGATATTTACATTCAAGTTTTGCCCAGATTTCTGTGGCAAAAAATATTTTGCCCATGTGATAAACTATGGCTGGTAAACTGAGACAAGTGAAAGAAAATGTAACTAAATTAGAGACATGTCGATACAGGGATTAACACACCAGCGCTTCATTATTTTCATGCATGCTTTAGGTACTTTGCTTTACTAACAGCCAAACTACTGTGCTTATAATTGATAAATTATAGCTGTAATGCCATAAATTAGACAATTATGGCAGCCATTTCACTTTCATTCAGCAATGTACACTCACAGCTTTAAACCCCCTCCCCTCCTCCTCCCTCCCTCCATTCCCAACTACAACCACCTTCCTTGATCTCTTGATCATAAGGTAGCTCATTCCTATGCTTTGCAGTATGAAGCAAGCACGCCCGCCCGCCCGCATGGGTGTAATTAATTTAATTCAGTAAGTAAAACGTGATTTACCCTAAGCTTAATAAAACAATCAGCCAATAGCAAGAATAAAACAGCAGTTCTCTTCATGAATGAACTATCTTGAAAGTGTTTGTCTGTTGGTCAGTATGTCTTCATATGCTTTACATCTTCCTGTTCAGGAGAGTCATATTTTCACTTCAACTGAATAAAATCATCTGGAAGTAACAATATTGCAATACCAGTTATGTGAACTGATAATTTGGAGACTTTCTGCATCACTTTCATTCTGTTTATTTTACCTGCTTCTCTGCTTTTCATGTCTTCTTCTACAAAGAGTTTATTCTCACTTATGCTGAATAAAATTACCTGTTCTTAGTAGGAGTGGAGCAGGAATCAATGTGAAATAACGATTGAGAGACTGTCTGTTTGTCTTTCCCCTTGTCCGTCTGCCCATTTGCCTATCACATTTTCCACTAAAAGAAGGGTCTGTTATCTCTGAACTGTATAATGTCATCTGGTGAGATCAAGAATATAATAGGTCAATGTGAATTAGTGATCTAGAATCTGTGCCTGTCTGTTAGTCTGTCCATCTGCCTAATTTACGAGGCAATTTCTTTCTGAACACGTATGTAATCGCTTGTCCTTAGCATGTGTCTGTGTCTTTCCTTTTCCTTGCAGGAATAATTTATATTCAACCTGGCTTATTAACAACACTGACGAAACTAAGGCATATGCCAGTCTTTCTGTCGGGTTTTCTGAGAATGACTTGTATTCAACAACATGACTCTCTATCAGACACAACTCCAAGCAAGCTTGAATGTTAAGAAAAATATTACAATATTTTACATTTGAAGGCAATACAAGTATAGCTCTCATTGGGTTTTGCAACACGCTCTTTTATTACGTTACTGTGTGGTCAGAATTTTTTCATACGTACTGTATTTAAGTTATATAGATGCTTCCCCCCTTCCTCCATCCCAAACTACCACCACCCTGCTTGATCAAAGGGTAGCTGACTTCGAGAAGTAAAGGAGTCAGCTACCTTTCGATCAAGCAGGGCGATGGTAGTTTGGGATGGATGGATGGAGGGGGGGAGGATCTATATAACGTAAATTAGTATGAAAAAATTCTGACTGCACAGTAGCATAATACAAGGGTGTGATGCAAAATGGAATGAGCATTATACTTATAACTGCCTTCAAGTGTAAAATATTGTAACATTTTTCTTAACATTCAAGCTTGCTTAGAATTTTGTCTGACAAAGAATTGTCTTGTTGAACAGAGGTCGTCCTCAGAGAAATAGACATAAAATCTGACGGAAAGACTGGCATATGCCTTAGAGAGATATGTCAGTGTTGTTATTTATTCTTAATATCAACAAACACATTTAGTAAGCCAGGTTGAATATAAACTATTCATACAAGGAAAAGGAAAGACACAGACACACCATCTGAGATTGTGAATAAATATTTTATTCTTGCTAAAGACAAATGATTACATTCACCTATGAAAAGAAATTTCTTCCTAAATAAGACAGACAGACAAAGAGACAGACACAGATTCTGGATTATCGATTCACAGTAACTTATTATATTTTATTCTTGGCTTCACCAGATGACATTATTCAGATTAAGTGATAACAGATCCTACCTGTAGTGGAATACTTGGTAGGCAATAGGGCAGATGGACAAGGGGAAAGACAAACAGACACTCCTGCAAAAAACAGGCAATTTTATTCTGCATAAGTGGGAACAAACTCATTCTATAGAAGATGACGTGAAAGACAGAGAGGCAGATAAAATAAACAGAACTAAAGTGACGCAAAAAGTCTCTGAATTATCAGTTCACATTAACTGCTACTGCAATACTGTTACTTCCAAATTGTTCCATTCAGCTGAAGTGAAAATATGACACTCCCACTCAGTAAGATGTACTGCATATGAAGACATACTGACTAACACACAAACACTCTCCAAACAGTTCATTTATGAAATGCACTGCTGTTTTATTCTTGCTATTGGCTGACTGTTTTATTAAGCTTACTGTAGAACACGCCTTTATGAATTACATTAATTACACCCACACTCTCGAAGATAGAGCGGGTGTTGTTTATTTGTTTATTTATTTTTTTAAGATTCAGTCAAGCCCGTAATTTCCCATCTTACCTAATTGTATCTTTACAGGAATGAGTCACGCTTGTACTGACCCGTGTATTAAACCATTTTTATTATACATATCCTTAAATTTATTAATACAGTACATCCTTCAACTTTGCGAATCACCAGTTTTGCGAGGTAGTTCCAAGTCATTTATTTTTTAACATTTATGAACTTTGCGAGCGGTCACACACTTTGCAAGGTCGAGTGGTGGGAAAGTCGTCTTCCCGCACTACTTTGCCACACGGAGTGGTGATGTCGTGGTTCGCTGGGCGTACTGTGCCTCCTAGTTCGGTGTTCTGCCGCCCCGCCACGTTTGTTTACACCACAGTAGTCGCACCCAAGCCTTGCCCCACCACCAGTCCCGTACACCGCGCCAGTCTTCACATCAGTGTAAATATGCATTTTTTTCTTTTTTATGTTTCTTACCTATGATGTTTTCATAATAATATTACTGTACAATACATCAGTCCATGTTTGTTTCATTTATCATCATAAAATTATGAGGTAGAGTCAAGAGAAAGAGTGGGAAAAAGTGCTTACCTTGGGGTGATGTTGACCAATTGTTTAAACTTTGCGAATTTCGATTTTGCGAGGTTTTTTGTCCACCATATTCTCGCAAAATTGAAGGAAGCACTGTAGTTTTGGCACACACTATTTCATTCAGTAGTGTGTGTGTATTTACCTAATTGTGATATACAAGAAATGAGCTATGCTCGTGGGGTCCCGTCTCTGTTTCTCAATAAGTCAAATTTTGTTTTAAACTCGTTTAAGTTTTTAGACTGGACGATCTCTTTGTCCAGTCTATTCCACAGGTCTATGCCTCTATACGGAAAATTATATTTCTTGATGTCCTTCAAGCAGCGTGGCTTCTTCAGTTTCAGACCATATCCTCTTGTTACTCTCTTATCCCATAAAAACAGATCTTCTCTGTCAATTTTATCTACTCCCATCATGGTCCTGAACACTGCAATCATGTCACCCCTCTCTCTCCTTTCCTCTAAGGATTGCAAATCCAGCCTTTCTAGCCTCTCACTATATGACAGATCTGCCAGACTGGGGACCATCTTGGTTGCTGTTCTTTGTATTCTCTCAATCTTGTTTATATCTTTCTTTTTGTGTGGGGACCACACTACTGCTGCATATTCTAACCTGGGGCGGATCATGGCCACTATCAGTTTTTTCATCATCTCTTCATTCATGTAATGAAATGCCACTCTTATGTTGGTCAAGAGTTTATATGTCTCTCTAACTATCTTGTTGATGTGTTTTTCAGGTGACAAACTATCCTGGACCAGCACTCGTAGATCTTTCTCTTACCTCGCTTTTGTGATTGGTTCATTACCCACCATATAATTCAATGATGGTCTCTTGGTGCTTTTACCCATTTCCAATATATTACATTTTTTTGCGCTGAATTTCATTTCCCACATCCGGCTCCAGTCATGTATCCCATCCACATCCTCCTGCAGCATTTTACAGTCCCCTTCAACCTCTACCTTCCTCAAGATCTTTGCATCATCAGTAAACAGACTTGCATAACTGTTCACTCCATCTACCATATCATTTACGTAAATCAGGAACATTACTGGCCCCAACACCGAGCCCTGTGGGACACCACTTGTTACTTCTCTCCATCCAGACATCCTGTCCTTTATTACTGTCCTCATTTGTCTGTCTCTCAAAAAGTCTCTCATCCATTCCAGGAGGTTACCCTTCAGTCCTCCTATATGCTCTAATTTCCACATTAGTCTCTTATGGGGTACCTTATCAAAGGCCTTCTCCAAATCTAAATATACACAATCCACCCAACCGTCTCTCTCCTGTAGCATATCAATCGCTCTTGAGTAAAAGTTCAGCAAGTTGGAAACACATGACCTTCCACTTCTAAATCCAAATTGACTTTCAGTCAAAATATTCATCTCTTCCAGATATTTTATCCACCTATCTTTCAGAATCTTCTCGCACAATTTTGCAACCATGCTGGTTAGGGACACTGGTCTATAGTTCAGGGGTTCTTCCTTGTTTCCTCCCTTGTAAATTGGTACCACATTTGCTCTCTTCCATTCCCGACGCACTTTCCCTTCTTCTAGCGAACACACAATTAAACTGTGAATCTTATCTGCCAGTTGGACTCTGCATTCCTTCGGTACCCAATTTGAAATTCCATCTGGTCCTGGGGCTTTCCTTACATCTTGAGTTTCCAGTAATTTGTACACTTCCTGCACTTCCACTTCTATATCTTTTATCATCACATTCCTAGTCACTCCTTCCCTCTCCACAAACTCCCCTTCATTAGTAAAAACTGATTGGAAACGTTTGTTCATTATTTCAGCTTGTATTGCCGCATAATTGTAGACCTCTCCTTCTACTTTCAGTTTGGTGATTCCTTCCTTTTGTTTCAATTTGCCATTAACAAATCTATAAAACAATTTGGGTTCATCCTTACATTTGTCGATTATACCTTCTTCAAAGTTCCTTTCTTTCTCTCTATGAATTCTTGCATATTCATTTCTAGTTCTTTTATATTCTTCCTTTGTTCTGTTATTACCTCTCTTTCTCCATTTGTTCCACGCCATGTCCCTCTCTTTTTTCGCCATGATACACCTTCTATTAAACCACTCCTTTTTCCTGTATTCTTTCCCACTTACTCTTGGAACATATTTTTCCACTCCTGAATTATAGAGGTCTAGAAAGATATCCCACTTCCTCTGAATCTCTCTTGTTTCTCTGAATTTTCTCAAATCTGCATTTTCAAAAATTTTTCTCAATTCTGTAAAGTTTGCTTTCCCAAAGTTGTATCTTCCCTGCCTATGGAGCTCGTCTCTTGGCACCACATTCCCTATTATCATCTGGAACTCAATGACCACGTGATCACTTTTTCCAATAGGACACAGATATTTCAAGGATTCAATTAAGTCAGGTTCTTTGGTTAGCAGTAAATCTAATCTTGCTGGGGTGTCATCACCTCGGAATCGTGTCTCTTCTTTGACCCACTGTGTCATTACATTATTCATCACAATGTTTAACAATATAGTGCCCCACGAATCTTCGTCACCTCCTGAGTCCCATTCCTCCCAGTTTACCTCTTTACAATTAAAATCACCCATTAGAATTATATTACTGCTTTTCTCAATCACTTTCTGTAGATAACTAACCATGTCTGACAACATCTCCTGGTATTCATCATCAATCCATGCTCTTGTCTTAGGTGGAACATATACTATTGCTATATCTCTCTTACAGTTCTCTCCAGTTTCTAATTTCATGTTTATCACTTCAGCCCTACCCTCCCCCATTTCCACAGAATCTACATTTAAGTTGTTCTTCACTGCTATCATCACTCCTCCTCCCATTTTATCTTTTCTGTCTCTTCTCCACAATTTGTATTTGCCATCTCCCATATGGATATTAATATTCTCCCTTAACTTGGTCTCTACAGAGCACATAACATCAGGTTCTTGTACCCTCAAGAAATCGTTGATTTCTAACATTGCCGATATTAATCCATCAACATTAGTGTACGCCACTTTCAAACTTTTTTTGTTATTACTTATACCATCTTTTCTCCTCCTCTCCGTCTGCACCACTTCCTCAATTTCTGGTCCATAACTCTCCAATAAAACACTGTCTTCTCCTTCTCCGTTCTCTGCTCATTTTTTGTCTTAGCTTCCTTTACTAACTCCTTTATTTTAGCTCTTTCTTCCTCACTTGCGTCTCTCCTTAACCAGACATTTTCGAACCCCTCTTTGTCTGCCAATTTCCATGTCCTATTCATGATTTCATTCACTATTACCTGGGACTTAAACTTCACCTTCAACGGCCTCGCCCCTCCTTCCTCATACTTACCTAATCTAAACACTTGTTCAATCTCTTCTTGGGCTTCATTGTTACCCTCCATGACTACTGATATTATTTCTTTAACTTTACTCAATTCTTCTCTTTCTCTTTCAGATCTTATCGTGATACACTTTTCTTTTACCCCTAAAATAATTACACATTTTTTCTTGTCTGCTACATCCCTGACTAAAGATTATCTACTTTTCAGTACCCTAACCACTTCCTTTTCCACCTTTTCCTTGCTTTGCTGTCCTATAATCTCTTTCAAATTTACATTCCCTTCCTCCTGAATTTTCTTCCACCCCTTTTGTTGCTCCTTGATTTCCTTAATATGTTCATCTTGCATTCTTGATTTTGAATCATACTCATCTAATTTACTTTTCATTCTGTCTCTTTCTTCTTCCAACCTCTTGTTTTCCCTCTTGAGCTGTTCTATTTCATTTGTGGCAGATTCATTACTCACTTTTAATTCCGTAACTTCTCTTTCTTGTTCCGCACTGCGTGTGTAAACTTTTTCCAGCCTTTTCTGTAAAACTTTTATCTCTCTCCTGTTGTAAGGTCCTCTCCTGCAGCTCTCTAATTACTACCCATAACTTCTTCAATTCCTGGACATTCCTCTCCGCCATTTTTTCTACTCCTGCTACTCTTGTATGATTCAGTTTGGTACTTTCATTTTTCGCATCTTCGTCGGAGAAGCCCACAAATTCCCTTTCGCCAGACGTAAACAAACCGCCGTCACTTTCCGCCATGATACAACCATATGGAAACTTTTCTTTTCTACTGTGTCTTGCTCTCTTTATCCCAAAACCCGAGTTTTTTTAAATTAATGTCCGATGGGACCACCACTCACGCACTCATTTACATAATCACAATAGGCTGGTTTCCTTTCGCCGCTGATTCAGCGATTATTTCCCTGCGATCCAGGAAGACGTCTGTCCACGTCGGCGACCTGCGTGTGTGTGTGTGTGTGTGTGTGTATGCATGCATGCACACACACTTCATACCATGTATGTGCATGTGTGTGTGTGTGTGTGTGCATGTGCATGCACATGAAGTTCATACCGTGAAGCCAAAGAGTGAGCTACCTCTCAATCAAAAGACCAAGCAATGTGGTTGTAGGTGGGAATGGAAGGAGGGAGGAGGAGGGAAGAGGGTTTAAATCTGTGTCCGAACAGCTGACCATTCTTGGTTTCCTGGCCACAGCATCGACATGGCCTTGATACTTTCTTTGGATCGTGAGTGTACCTACATTTCTTTTCACTGAAGGTGTGTATGGCAAGATTCACCACCTCCTTTTGTTATTTGCTGTATGCGCTTTGTAACCAGTGACTGTATATTTGCTGAAGGAGGTGTGTGGCAAGACCCATCACCTCCTTTTGCTGAATACATGTACTATGTAAACTAATACAACAATAAACATTTCAATTGTTAGTACACATATAAGGAACATCCCCCCTCCCATATGAAAACAAGCCAACTGCCCTGCAAAGTGTTTTGGTGCCTGGTCTCTTCCTGAATCACTTTCACCTGATGTGAATTAAACCAATAAAGTACAGTAACTGGCTAACCTCCAAAGTCCTAAAACGTCAGAAAATACCAATGAAGTTTCTGTAACTGTTTGTAACTTTGGCTACAAGAATATCCATTTTCAGGGAGTGATGGTAAATCAGAGCCCTGGTTTAACTTTTTTTTTTTTTTTTTAAATGCAAGGAAGAAGAAACCAAAAGCCAGGGCCCGCATACTCTTCCTTCCAAGAAAAAGTAAAAACAATACCAAAGAGAGCCAAATTCAAGATCCATTCATTTCGAGATGCCTGGACACACTGCGTTTGAAAGACTGGAGATCATAGGAAGTAGGGAATACAGACAGAGGGAGACAGTTCCAGAGTTGACCAGTTGCATAAATGAAGGACTGGGAGTAACGGTTAACTCTTGCATTAGAGAGCTGGACAGAAAAGGGATGAGAGTTTGTTGCTAGACGGGTACTACGTGCCCGTCGTAGAGGTGGAGGGATGCAAGCAGACAGTTCAGAGGAACAGTGACCACTGAAGTAGCGATAGAAGAGAGATAAAGAAGGAACAGACAAAGGTTGAAGGGAATCAGTAAGAGGAGGAGAGTTAATGAGACGAAAAGCCTTTGACTCCACCCTATTGAGAAGAACTGCATGTGGGGAGCCTCCCCACACATGAGAGTTGTACTCCATACACGGGCAAATAAAACCCATGTACAAGGTCAACATCCGTGCAGGGGTAAAGAAAGTTCGGACTCGGCCCAGCACACCTAATCTCTTGGAAGCAGATTTCACAAGAGATGTAATATGTTCTTTCCAAGACAAATTCCGAGAGAATGAAACCCCTAGCATGTTCAAGGATGATGCAGGACTGAGCTGAACATTATTAAACATTAGTGGGTTATCCTGAGGAAGATTTTGTCGGGTTGATAAGTGTAAGAACTGAGTTTTTGATGCATTAAATATAACAAGATTATTTTTACCCCAATCAGAGATACGAGCCAAGTCAGACATTAGGTGCGCCATAGCCTCATCCCTTGTTTTTTTTTTTTTTTTTAATGCATGGAAGAAGGAACCAAAGGCCACGGGCCTGCATATTGTTCCTTCCAAGAAAAAGCAAAAACAGTACAAAAGAGAGCCAAATTCAAGATCCGTTCAATTCGAGATGCCTGGACACACTGCGTTTGAAAGACTGGAGATCATAGGAAGTAGGAAATACAGACAGAGGAAGACAGTTCCAGAGTTGACCAGTTGCATAAATAAAAGACTGGGAGTAACGGTTAACTCTTGCATTAGAGAGTTGGACAGAAAAGAGATGAGTTTGTTGCTAGACGGGTACTACGTGCCCGTCGTAGAGGTGGAGGGATGCAAGCAGACAGTTCAGAGGAATAGTGACCATTGAAGTGGCGATAGAAGAGAGATAAAGATGCAACAGTGCAGCGAAGAGACAATGGTTGAAGGGAATCAGTAAGAGGAGGAGAGTTAATGAGACGAAAAGCCTTTGACTCCACCCTATTGAGAAGAGCTGCATGTGGGGAGCCTCCCCACACATGAGAGTTGTACTCCATACACGGGCGACTAAAACCCGTGAACAAGGTCAACAACTGTGCAGGGGTAAAGAAAGTACGGAATCGGCTTAGCACACCAAGTAACTGCTGAGATGGGCAATGCGGGAACCGAATGGAAAGGTGAAGGGTGGAATCATCAGCATATGAGTGGATAGGGTTAGATGTACAGCTTAGAAGGTCATTGATGAATAAAAGAAAGAGAGTTGGTGATAGGACAGAGCCCTGAGGAACACCACTGTTGATAGGTCTAGGAGAAGAACGATGGACGTCTACAACAGCAGCTATAGAATGACCAGAAAGGAAGCTAGAGATGAAGGCACAGATAGAAGGGTAGAAACCGTAGGAGGGCAGTTTGGAAATCAAAGATTTATGCCAGACTCGATCGAAAGCCTTTGAGATGTCAAGTGCAATGGCAAAGCTTTCGCCAAAGTCCCGAGAGGAGGATGACCAGGAGTCTGAAAGGTAGGTTAGAAGATCGCCAGTGGAGCGTCCCTGACGGAGCTCATACTGACGATCAGAAAGAAGGTTGTGACAGGAAAGATGCTTTAAAATTTTTCTGTTAAGATCTGATTCAAAAACTTTTGAGACACAGGATGTTAAAGCAATTGGACGATAGTTACAAGGTTGGGAATGGTCACCCTTCTTTGGGACTGGCTGAATGAGAGCAAACTTCCAGCAAGAAGGAAAGGTACAAGTTGAGAGACAAAGGCGAAAGAGTTTACCTAGGCAGGGTGTAAGCACAGAAGCACAGTTTTTGAGGACAAAAGGAGGGACTCCATCAGGCCCACATGCCTTGTTAATATTGAGGCCAGTGATGGCAGAAAATACATCAGTGGAAGAAATTTTAATGCCAGTCATGACGAAGTCTGAGGGGGGAAGTGATGGAGGAACAGCACCAGAATCATCTAAGGTAGAATTGGAGGAGAAAGTCTGAGCGAAGAGATCTGCTTTATCAGTAGAAGAAATAGCTACAGAGCCATCAGAGTAGAAAAGAGGAGGGAAGGTCTATTTTCTTAAAACCCTTTTCCAGTAATGATCACATCAAAAAAAAAAAAAAAAAAAAAAAAAAAAAAAAAAAGTGAGACACACATTCAAACTCCTATGCTCACTATCTGCTGTATGCATCACTCTTTCAAAGAGGAGCTGCATGCAGCAAACATTGCAAGTTTTGCTGTGGATCTACATAACCTTTTAGCATAACATCACCAAGTCATCCTGGTGAATGATAAATAATGTCTGAGCTCTATAAGTGACAGTTACTATATAGTACAGTGCGTGCTTACAGTACTGATGTCACTGAACAGCCAGTCCTTGTGTTCTCAAATATCATCAAAAAGTACCACCATTATGCTAAATATGATCAGCAGAGAATCCTGATGAATAATAATTGATGCTGTTTAAGCTCTAACACATAACTGACAGATGTGTACAATACATGTTATTACCAGCCATGGAAACTGTGCCAATATCTCAAGCTTCCTCTCCTGGTATGAATGGTGAACAGGATGAAAGTGCAAGGGTTAGGGGTCACCCAGCAACATACCCCACATGCTCACGGAGGATAATGATGAGTTACAAAATTATGATTTCACCTAGTTTTATGCTTAATAAGCTACATTCAATGGTTTCCATTGGCAGTATGTGGTGCTTTAGGAAGTTGGTTTTGGACACAAGTTACATCACATATCCTCAAAAGGGCCAACGTTAGGCTTCCAAGAAAAGCCGTTCACATTTAATGTTGATTTACTGAACCTTAAGGTTTAGGGTAAAACAACTCACTGTCATGAAAGGGATATGTGTTATGTGAAAGCTGTATGTTGGAGGAGGTTGGTAACTGAAGCCTGAGGATGCTGATTATGCCTTGGAATTCCTTTCCTTTAGTTTTTAATTAATCACACATGTGCTTCATGTATAAAGGTAACTTACATGAACCTGCTTATCTTGACTGAATGAGTATTTCTTATTAAATATTTCTGCTAAGTAATGGGTTTTCCTAAAATAAAATACTGTTACTAAAATATACTGTATACTGTACTCACACAAATATCTACCTACACACTTTATTTATCAGATGAAACCTTAGTTTCAACATACTGGTACTAATGGTTTCTCAGCTTCCAACAGCTACCACTTAAAGTGTCTAAAGAAGTACTGATATTCTTGTGAAGTGTATTTAAGTATTTACTTACATTACTGAAGTGCTTAAGTTCTCCTAATACATAATGTTAAGGAACACATTCCATCTGAATCTGAGTTTCTATTTTCAACCCCACACAATTCAGAGCGAATTTCTAAGAACATATCTACAGACTGAGAACTTGCTATACAAAAATGGTAGATATGCATATGCTTAAAAATACTGTATCATTTTAGTTCAAATAAAGCCCAATTCATAATACACATATAAATGAAAAAGCAATGAAAGATTACATGCAAGATACTCTCCCCACAATTACAGTACAATGACATACTTCTCTGCAAAGTGCCATGATTATTAATGAAGACAATCATTGTATGTGATAATTTTTCACAGACTTGTCCAACCCTCAGATATATGTGTAGACAATGTTGGAAAGCTGAACGCATTGTGTGTGCGAGAAGAATTGTCACTCGCACAGTTAAGATGATTTATTCAGTGAAAATCATTCGTACAATAAAAGTTGATTTATTCAGTGGCAAAGAGGAGGGGAGGCGGGCCTGAAGTCATGAATAGTCTAACTGGTCAGAAAATGTGAATGCTAAACCAACTTCTGTATCCAATTCCAAACTGCCTTCTGATTTTGTTTCAGTCTTCACAATAAAGATTTCTTGTATATGAAATGAACCAGACAATATTTCTTTCAGTGAAGAATTCTCAGTTGAGTATGTGCTTACAGCATTTAATCCACTGACTGTTATTAAAGTTAAATGTTATATCAGAGACCTTAACAAAACATTTTGCTCACTTGATCCATAATGCGTCACAGCTGCCAGACGTGTATTAACATGGAGAACACTTTATTTTTAAAACAACTGAAATATCTTAGAAGGTAACTTTGTTTGTTCCAAGAAATGTGCCTTGCTCCGGCCCCTACTTAAGAAACCTGGTCTCGATGTTGAGAGCATGCTGCTCCAGTCCCTACTTAAGAAACCTACTCGACGTTAAGAGCATGCTGTCCCAGCCCCTACTTAAGAAACCTGGTCTCGATGCTGAGAGCATGTTGTCCCAGCTCCTACTTAAGAAACCTGGTCTCGATGTTGAGAGGATGTTGCTCCGGCCCCTACTTAAGAAACCTGGTCTCTATGTTGAGAGCATGTTAAACTATTTTCCGGTCTCTAATTTGTTGTTGTCTACAGGCAATGAGAGGGCTATACTCAATCAACTTCCACCACTTCTTAAATGAAACTAAGTTGTTCCCCCTGTTCAGCTGGCATGTAGGAAATATCACTTGACCGAAACTGCATTAACTCCTACACCGCGGGGTTTTCCGAAGCGCGCCGGGCCAATCCCGCGGGGATATTCGCGCTCTGACTGACTTTATAAAAATATTTGCCAAAAATCAGTTATTAGTCCTAGAATATTATAATTATATATGCATATGGAACATACCTTCAGCTTTCTCCTGGGATGTTTTTTTTGGCACTCGTTGACTACCGTAGGACCTGTGGCGACTTCTGAAGTTGGGTAACTAAGTCTCCACTTTACACTTCCCGACATCCCCTAATCTGAATACCACTGCCAGATATTATCACTAGAAACACTATTCAATGATTTCCAAGTAGTTTGGAATCCATACTCAAAAAAAAAAAAAAAAAAAAAAAAACAGTGAAAGCAATGTAAAATACGAGCGCGTACGAGCGTCTCACTTGCGCTAACTCGCCGCTGGTATTCTGTCATTTCTTACTCATATACACACTGACACTCTATTATTTCTAGTACTTTATTACACATATATATATCTACAGTCCTTTACCATTTCCCACACGATGTTTAGTAGGGGTACAGGTCGCAGGGCCTTTTATAATGGGCACAAAAGCGGCAGAAATGGAGGAGTGTCATTTCACCATGAAGGACGAGAGCAAACTGACTGTACTGTACGTATCTCAGTAGCCAAGAGTTAAAAATGTCAGCTGCTGATGTACTGTATATGCTAAGAAATGAGTCGTAGGAAATCTAGACAATACATAATAAATTAGGTAGTTCCAGGAGAATATAAATGTCACTCAGGTTTCTCCCTTCCTTTCTTATACAGTATATACATTTATATTACGAGAGTAGCTCATACGGCATATTTCACGGGAAAAAAAAAGCTGGAGAAATTAGCGAACGAGTGCAGGTTGGATGTTGCCAAGTGATAATTTGCCAATTCCAGGTGTATGGCACTATCAATTACCTTATTTTTTTATATATAAATTATTTTGTATAAGAATAGGGCATAGGACTCATTTCAATGGAAGAAAACAGTGGAAAAACCCTAGGAAGATTTACTTAGCGCAGAGTGGCTGAGCAGACGACACGAGAGGGTAATGGAGGGGAGGTAGGGAGGGGAGTCTAGAATGGGGGAAAATGGCTAAATTGTCAACAATGGATGGGAGTACTGATGACATAAGCAGCTCTGACTATTGTTGGACATTGGCAGTGATGATAGATGATACAAGTCACCACCTGAAAGCTCGGGCGAATTAAAAAAAACACAGAGGCACAGAAGTGACGCCCCGCGGTATGATCCATTGCACCTGACAGTCACGAAAGTGACGACCCACGATTGAGGGGTTAACAAAGATTCATAACGACTTGGTGGCAAACACCTGTAGTGGAATGTCCTCTTTCCTGGTTCTATTAGATCTGTCTGTAGCCTTCAACACAGATCACAAACTACTGCTGGATGATCTGCATTTTTATGACATCTACAACAATGCCCTTTTACTCCCAAAGTCATACCTGTGACAGATCTCAATGTGGTGGATGATCACACTTGCTCAAACTCAGCTTCCCTTCTGTTTGGAGACCCCCAAGGATCCATTTTAGGTCACATTCTATTTATGGTTTATGCAAGTAGTTTATCATTTATTTATTTGACACACATGATATGTCCTATCATTTTTAAGCTGATGACATGGAGCTTTGTTAAGATGACTGCTATTACTGATACTAAGAATAAAATGGAACTCCTAATGTTGGATATTAAAATCTCAGTGGCACAGAGGTAACAAACGGAATGATGGTAACACAGAAATCATTAATATTGGGGGAAACAGAGGGGATGGTGACACTAATAATGCTCTGACTCTGGAGACTGGTGAGTCACAACTTTGTCCTGTGTGTTCTATCTGAAAAGGTATACATTTCAATTCAAACTTAATTACCAGTATATAGGAAACATTAATAAAGCCATCAGAAGCTGTAACTTGCACATCAGAAACCTGTATTCTGGGAAGCAGTTACACTAAACAGATGATGCTTCTCAACACTGGTTCAAACAATGGTTCTGTCTTGTGTTGATTACTGCAACTCATTATGGACTGATCTTCCAAATGATCTACTTAAGACGATTCACTGTATGTTCAATAGGGCAGCAAGGCTTATCTTTGGCCTTCCCCAAAGAGCTCCAATATCCTAATCTCAAATTAAGTTATACTGGTTGACAGTAAATGATAGAACAGATTTTAAACTGTCTCACTAGAGCAGCAAGACTCATCTTTGGCCTTCCCCAAAGAGCTTCAACTGCCTAATCTCAAATTAAGTTATACTGGTTGACAGTAAAGGCTAGAACAGATTTTAAACTGTGTCTTATTACTATGAAGGTTCTTAGGTTTGGTGAAGCAAAGTATCTAGCTGAACTGTTGAAACTTTTGCCGGCACGACCAGGTGTGACGTTAAAAAGTGATGATGATCCCTTGTGCTGTGATGAACTTAGCTACTCACCAGTCATTTATCTCTGACTGATATTTTTCCTACACTGCCACCAAGTTATATATGTAACAAATTTCCACTATCCATGAAGAAACAGACTTCTTTTTTAATTTTTTAACAGGCAGCCAAAGCCTTCTCTTTTTGAGGAGCTATGATCTGGAAAGAGGTCCTGTGAAGTAGGGCTACAGGGTTGATTTTGATGCCCATTCTGCTGACTGTGTATATGAAAGATATTCCTTTTTTTAAATGCAGGTGTTGAAAGTGTGTCAAGTGCTTGTGAATGTCTTACTGAAAGAACTGGATTTTAACCCTATGAGATTTCTGGGCCAGCCGCATTATGTCTGTTGTAGAGTCAGACACCGTCAAGCTGACCCACATCTTCACAGCGCGATATTTTTCTTTGATTCCTCTGTGTATAAACACTTTTCATGCTAGAATGTTGGTTCTGGTGTCATTTTAAAGCTTAATAGTTGTACTTTATCAAAGTATGTTAAAAAAAGTACAAAAAAGGAAACAAAATGTCAAAATGACGAGCTGAAGTTAGGCGAAAACCAAAAATTTTATACCTTGCTGTAGAGAAATATTCAGCAAAAAAAACTAATACAAGATATGTAAATCTGGTTAAAACCATGCAAAACTACAATAAATTACCTGTACAATGATATATATATATTATGGTAATTTTTGCATTTTGCTGCACGATAAAGCGAAAGAAGAGATGCATAATTTTCTTTTAGTCTCGGCCTCATATTTGCTTCGCAATCTTTTTCTTTGATAGGTCAGTGCAAGTACACTTCTTATGATAGGATGCTGGTTGTGGGTTATTTTGAAGCTGAATAATTGTACTTTATCAAAGTATGTTCCAAAAAGGAAAACAAATAAAATAAAAAGTCAAAGTGACGAGTTGAAGTTAGGTAAAAAACAAAAATTTTATACCTTGTTGTAGAAATATATCCACCAAGAATAAAGTGATAAAGAAACAAAGCCATGAGTCAGACCAGTTGTGCAGTATCTGCCACGCATTGAGCAATAATTCCGTTACGTCACACTCAAGTCTCTGTTACATTGCATAAACACGATTTATGGTGAATATTTTACAAAAGCTTCCGAAAATGACAATTAAAAGCGTCATCGGAATCTCTGAGGTTGGATTTGAAATGACGATCAAAATCGCCATCGGAATCTCAAAGGGTTAAGAAACAAGAGGCCAGCTCATTATTACAGTATTATTATTATATTATTGGTGGTAGGTGGGGGTTATCACCATCCACTCACTTGATGTAGTGATGCTCTCAGGTGTCTTCCCTTTCCTCTCCTCCATCCTTCTTTCCTTCCATCCTCTCTATCTTTCTTTCCTTCATTCTATCCTTGTCCTTCTGCCTAAGAGTGACTTTACACTCCCTCTTCTCTTTCTTTCCTTCATTCTTTCCTCTTCCATCCGCCTGTGAGTACCTCTACAGAGTAACAAGCCAAATGGCTTCCTGTACACCAGGAAACCATTTACTATGCTGGGTGCTAACCATATAACCAAATTTTGGCGCCAGGTGGTTTCGTGGGTAATTACAGCGCTCCAATTGGATTGAGCCTGTGCAGGTTTATATCCAAGGGGTGGTTGGGGTATATTGCTCACGTATTGCCACTCAGGGATGAGTGAGGCTGGCCACTCTCATCTTAAATGTCAGGACCAACTTGCCTAGCCCAGGGCTCCTACGCTCCTCATGGGGCAACATACGAGTGGATGATGAATGAATGATGAATGAAAATTATTATTATTATTTTGCATGAAGTTACATAAAGTGACAGAATAACAAATGAAGAAGTGAAGGAGCATTATGGTGTAGATGTGAAACAGCAATAGGAAATGCCGTTACATTGAGGCAGTTTGGTCATGTGGAGAGGATGAAGAGTAAGACTAATGAGGAGAATGTAAGTGAGTGATGCAGTGGCTGAGGATGAGATGGAGGGATGGAGTGGAGAGGTATATGAGAGAGGGGGATGTGAGCTGGGGTAAGAGCAGTGAAATGGTGGGGGACAGGATGACTTGGAGACAATTTGTTTGCAATCACCCCTTACAGGATTAGGGCATTTGGCAATAGATAGACAGATAGATTGATTTTGCTGCCTGATGTCCAATGCCATACAATTAGAGCCCCCGCAAACTCCTGAAAGTTGCCAGTGCTCGCCTGATCACTAAATAGCGTGGGGTCACTACCCGCTCGTTGGTGTACCTTCCTACTCATGCATAAAGCATTATACCAGCACAGTAATCCCTCCACTATCCATTGTAATAGAGCCACAGGCATGACCGGAAAGTGGTCTTGTACGGATAGTGGCCCTGAAGCTCCAGCACCAGTCATTCCTGACCCTAACCCAACCTAACCTAAATCAGAAAACCACCTACCTACCTCCCTACTGGATATGCACAGCACTTACTTAAGGCCCCATTCACATAAATAATGGACAAAAAGCATGAATTAACTGAATTTTAACCAAAAAATTATGATTTTGAGGTGAGTAGGGCAGAGGTGTTCACCAGTTGACTAGATAGTGAACGTATGTAAGAGACATGGCAGTCACTAAGAAAATCACCCTTTCTCACATCTTATGCACTAAAATATGGGATACAAAGCATGAAATAAATAAATTGTTACCAGAAAATGATGGTTTACAGGTGAGAATGCCAGAGACATTCACCAGTTGACTAGATAGTAAGTGACATGACAGTCACTAAGAAAATCACCCTTTCTCACATCTTATGCACTAAAATATGGGATACAAAGCATGAAATAAGTAAATTGTTACCAGAAAATGATGGTTTACAGGTGAGAATGCCAGAGATGTTCACCAGTTGACTAGATAGTGAACATATGTAAGAGACATGGTAATCACTGAGAAAATCACCCACAGCTTACGCACTCAAATATGGGACACAAAGCATGAAGTAAATAAAATGTAACCAGAGAATGAGGATTTAGAAGTGATTATGGAAAATATTTGGCAGCTGACAGTGTACTGTACTTGCATGTTCGTGGTGGATGTTTACCCCACCTCTAAAGCTCTGACTGTGGTGAAAATGCTCTTATGTACAGTAATCCAGTGTTGAACTGCACTTAATCCTTAGCACTGTGAATTATGATTGTTTAACAAAAACTCACAGCAGTTAAGAGATAACTGTCGGAGTGGCGGGAGAGGGAGACGACCGTGAGAATGCAATGTAAACACAGCTGTTCGGCGCGGCGCGCCAAATTCAAACTTACGGGTAAAAAAAAAATAAATAATAAAAAAAAATTTAAAAATCAGATTTTTTTTTTTCAACTTTGGGGCATTTTTGGGTTTCGAACATCAGCCTACGATGTCCGAACAGTGGTGTAACCGGATAGTGGTCGTCCAGAAAGTAAAGGGATTACTGTATCATATTCATCTCAGATATTTTACTGATGCTCTAAATGAGATTTATGCTGAAAAGTTCTCCACAGAGTTTACTAAAAGCCATGAAAGCTTACTGCCTGTGTTTGCATTCAACACATTTTTACCAAGTGTAATGAATCTCAGTTGTTGGAAATGTTTATCAAACAGTTTCCAAAGATCATAATCTTTCATTTGGCAAATCCTGACATGATTCTACCTATTATACAGTTAATAACAGTAAGAACTGTATGGCTGAAATCTTACAGCGCCAAGATCAGCGACTCAAATTTTTAAAGGCATGGTATTCATCTCACTTTGAGAAAACATCTCATTTCTGCTACGGTCTATTTTTTCACATAAATTTTATCTGCGCAGTGGACCATGACACTATATTTTCCAGATTCATCAGTTGACTTCAAAAGGCAGGGGTGTCAGGTGTGGTGTACACACACATCATCAGCGCCACCCTGGGCCCCTGGCGGCAGGTACACAAACTACACCACACTACCCACGAGAAAGCGCCTCCAAATGCGTTCAGTGGGTTCATACGATCTTCGACCATATTTTCTTCATTTGTTACGTAAGATACAATTTCATTATACCCATTTACCATTTTCCTTACAGATGTACATTCACCACTTAAAAACATGACAGTGATCAACACTCAGGCAACATAATAATCGCATGAAGACTGTCCCTAAACTGAGTTGGATGCAACCTTCCATTTCTGTTATAATTTGATACAGAGGCCATTTTATTCTCCAGTATTATATGTCAATAAATCAATTAATATACTATTTTCAGTAAAGTAACACAAAAATTGTATAATAGAGGGTAATTCAAGCTGACCCCACTTTTGCATATTACATTAAGTTATCTGGTGAGCAGTGGCATCTTTTTCCAGTTTGTGGGGGCTCCTATTGTTCAATCACTGACACTGAAAGACCCGACAGAGACCACACAAACAAACAACAGTAGGTTTGCATATGGCAATTGTATACACTACAATGGCAATCATACATCAATCAGTGACGCTTCATACGAGACCATAATGACTGTGTAAGGAAAAATGTGATTGTATACAAATAAGGTCCTAAGTCTTATTGATCATATAAGCAAATTATCACACTAAGGGTGTTCTGTATATGTACAGTATACAATATGATTAAAGATCCTTAAAAATATAGACAGTAATGGCAGTTTTGTCATTTTATGACTGTTTTCAATAATAAACCCTCAAGTAAGGGAAGATGACAAAAAAATAAATACAAAATAAAAATATATATAAAGAAATAAATAAGTTGTGTAAGAAACCTGCTGTGCAGCCTCGTTATACGACGCCTCATTATGTGAAAAATCACTACAACGATAATTAAAAAGTTATACCCTATCTCGATTCAATGTTAAAAGTTAATTGTGATTTCACTAAAACAATATTTTCGACGGACGCACCTGAGAATCTTGTGTACATTGGTGATGTATGCAAGCCAAAATGGCCATCCAGTGTTTACATTTGCTGTGATAATTGCCTTTTGTTCTAATTTGTGCATGAAAGGCCACTGACACTCCACTGTTATTGCGAGATAACAGAGCAAGTGCTTAACAAATAGAACGGTGTGCAATATACCAGTAAGTGAAGTAATACTTTTTTGTGTGTGAAATACTGGAACTTGTGACTTGGAAATTGTGTCAACTTTATGTAACCATCATCCCCTTTTTAGGCCTCTACACAGCTAACTGAGCCAAGATGTCCACCCAGTGTTCACAATGGCTGTGATTGTTGCCTTTCATTTTATTTTGTGCATGATGGGCCGCTGAAACACCATTTCATTCACCAAATAATAGCACAAGTACTTAATAAACAGAGCAGTGTGTTATTAACCCCTTCGCCATGATGAAGCTAATACGTTGTCATAAACCTTCAGGGCGCACATACTCTGACACCCCTATGTCATCATATGTCAAAACAACCAAAGAAGACAACAGAGGGGTTCATTTATTGTGCTAGGGCCTTTCATATTGACTAGCAAATGTTACTGATGATAAAATAAACTTCATTCACTTTTTTTTCCAGCCAATCCCAATATTTATATGGGAGATCACGTGACCACTGAGATGCTGGAGAGTAACACTGCCTGCTGCTATGATTAGTCTTGGATGTGAATCACAGGAAAGTGTTCTGTTGCTCCCTCCACAGTGAATTATGACTGAATCACAGACTATTCTTGAGGAATCTTGTGATTCCTCAAGTGATGAGGAGTATCAGCCATTGATGCAAGACTCAGATATCGATGACTCGTCCAGTGAAGAACTAGAGAGTGATGAATTTGATGATATTGAAGAGAAAGAAGCCGATTGTGGCTGGTGCCAGATAAACGACATATCTGGTGACTCACGTGCCTGAACCAACCACATGCCTGAATTTACAAGTGATTTTCTTGAGGTTGAACCCAGTAATTAGTGAATCTGAAACTGCTGACTTTGGACTTTTTCAAACAAATTTTTTATGCATTATAGCTGGTTGTTGAATGAGGAGTTTGACTGGGATAGAGAAGGTTTGGGGCCAGCAGATCCAATGTTTGGCCTTTGGCCTTTGATTGGCACTGCTACTGTGAGTGAGGCAATAGGCAGGATGTGGGTGGGGAAGGCAGCAGGTGTGTTTGGGTTGACTGCTGAAATGTTGAAGGCCTCAGGAGATACTGGGGTGAGGTTAGTCAATGACCTGATAAATATGATTATATATGAGTGTGTTGTCCCAGATGATTGGCTGAAGAGTGTAACCGTAAATGTGTACAAAGGGAGGGTGATGCCCTGAAAAGAGGAAATTACAGAGGAATAAAGCTCTTAGATCAGATAATGAAAGTAATGGAGAGAGTTCTAGAAGGTATGATTAGGGAGAGAGTGAATATTGATGAGATGCAGTTTGGGTTTATGCCAGGCAGAGGGACCACTGATGCCATATTCATTGTTCGACAGCTTCAGGAAAAATATACTGGAAAGAAAAGGGAATTGTATTTTGTTTTTGTTGATTTGGAAAAGGCTTCTGACAGAGTCCCTAGAGAGGTGGTGAAGTGGGCAATGAGAAAGCTAGGGTTGGAAGTAGCTGGTTAGGGTGGTTATGGCCATGTATGTGGGTGCTTGCACCCAGGTAAGAGTGAATGGAGTTTTGAGTGATGAGTCTTCCGTGAATATTGGTGTGCATCAGGGGTCAGTTTTGAGTCCCTTGTTGTTTATCATGATACTTGAAGCCCTCTCATGTGACTTCAGAGATGGACTCCTGTGGGAGATGTTGTATGCTGATGATTTGGTGTTGATTGCAGAGAATGAAAAAGAGGCGGAGGAAAGATTTAAGAAGTGGAGAGATGGTATGGGGTACAAGGGCTTGAGGGTAAATGCAGATGGGACAAAAGTGGTGGTATCTGGGGTTGGTGGCGGTGCGGTCGGAGGGGGGGGGGGAGTGGCCGTGTGCAGTTTGCCATGGGGGTGTGGGAAGCGGTTCCAGCTTGTGTAGTGTTTGTGGTGGGTGGGTGCAAAGGAGATGTAGTGGTGTTGGAGGTGGACTGCGAGATGATGTAGTGGTGTTGGAGGTGGACTGCGAGATGATGTAGTGGTGTTGGAGGTGGACTGCGAGATGATGTAGTGGTGTTGGAGGTGGACTGCGAGATGATGTAGTGGTGTTGGAGGTGGACTGCGAGATGATGTAGTGGTGTTGGAGGTGGACTGCGAGATGATG
>JAGKTI010000132.1:166692-180991 GCA_018397915.1 Birgus latro
TATATATATATATATATATATATATATATATATATATATATATATATATATAATTTATATACAGTATATATATATTTTTATGCATGGAAGAAGGAACCAAAGGCGAGGGGCCTGCAAATTGTTCCCTCCAAGAAAAAACAAAAACAAGATCACAGAGAGCCAAGATTAAGATCCATTCATTTCAAGATGCCTGGGCACACTGCATGTGAAAGACTAGAGATTGCAGGCAACAGGAAAAACAGACAGAGGGAGACAGTTCCAGAGTTGACCTATTGCATAAATGAAGGACAGGGAGTACCGGTTAACTCTTGCATTAGAGAGCTGGACAAAAAAGGGATGAGATTTTGATGCTAAACAGGTGCTATGTGGATGTTGTAATGGTGGAGGGATGCAAGCAGACAGTTCAGAGGACCAGTAACCATTGAAGCGGTGACAGAAAAGAGATAAAGATGCAACAGTGCGGCAAAGGCACAGAGATTGAAGGGAGCCAGTAAAAGGAGGAGAGTTAATGTGATGAAAAGCCTTAGTTGTACTCAACAAAACTCAACAAAGGGGCGAATAAAACCCACGTATAAAGTCAACAACTGTGCAGGGCTACAGAAGGTATGGAGTGGACTTGGCACACCCAATCTCTTGGAGGCAGATTTTACAAGGAAGGTAATATGTCTCTTCCTTCTGCCTATGGGCTTGGCTGAATTACAACAGATAACTGAAAGCTAACTTTAATAGCAAAAGTGAGTGTGATGCTTACTTCAAAATTATTCTGGATTATTATAATATTATAAGACCAAAGGCAAGTGCTTCAAGGGACAACAAAAATTACTCCGGAAGTGGATAACCGGTCCATCCATCCATTATCCGATCCTATGTTGCCCCATGAGGAGCAGAGGAGAAAGGGGTTAGGCAAGTTGGTCCTGACATTCAAGATGACAGTGACCAGCTTCACTCATCCCTGAGTGGCATTACGTGAGCAATAAACCCAACCCACCCCCTGGATATGAACCTACAAAGGCTCAATCTGACTGGAGAGCCTTAATTACCCACTAAACCACCAGTTGCCAAAATTTGGTCATATGGTTACCACCCAGCAGAGTAAATGGTTTCCTGGTGTACAGGAAACCATTTGACTTGCTACTCAGTGTAGAGTCACCCATAGGCAGAAGGAAGTGGAAGGAATGAAGAAAAGAAAGAAAGAAAAGAAGGACGAGAGGAAAGGGCAGACACCTAAAGTAGCACTACATTGAGTGAGTGGATGGTGAGTGCCCCCATCTACTACACTACATAACTGGTAGTAGGTGGTAAAAAAAAAAATGTGATTACTGTGTTTCAGTGCAGAAAGTGCTACATTTTTTTTCCATCACGCGGAACTCTACATAATTACCAGGTATGTTACTTCAGTACCTTGTATGTGACTTTGTTGCATTAAGTACTTATAATATTAAATAATATATTTAGCAAGAAAATGCAAAATTTATATTGAAAACATTGTGCTGCTGCCTCAATTACTATTACACTCTTGCAGCATGTTTAGCATGAAGTGTAGCGCTTGTGACTTTGCTCTTGTAAGTTACATCCATACCATAATACAGTGCAACAAGTATCTATATAATTGAAAATTAGTGTATAGCTTCTTTTTTAATGTTATAAACCATGGAAGTCACCTCTAAAACACTGTCCCACATGCAGCATGAAGACCACTTGCAACAATGTCTAGTGCCTGCCTGGGCAACAAGCACTTGCCAACACAAAACACTGCCTCTTCAACTCTCTCTCCCTTCAGGCCTTGACCACCTACAGGCCTCCAGTTTCTTTCAATGGTTAACCCGTTCAGTCCCGACCGATTTTTTACCAAACAGACCCTCGGAACCCGACTGATTTTTAACTTCCCCCCCCCTCAAACCTCCGCTTTAAGTGAGAAACACCGAAAATTCATAGTGAAATTGCCCTCCTGAGCTTACAGGTGTCAGTCAGCCTTACGTTTTCCTTCTTTCTCAGGGTACCTGGCTAAAGAAAACAAACTATGGAAGGGTTAACTAATTCAAGCCACTTTAAATTATGTATTTATTTATTTATTTGGTAAGAATTTATGTGTAGTACAAGTCCATATTGGTTTTCACACAATAATATAGGTGATAAAAGCATTGTTCACTCACCCAAAACCCCAGCATATGGGACCTTCCTTTATGACATTACCACCTCATCACTTCTGTTTGTTTCTCCCTCTAGCTTCTTTGTTTCTTTGTCCTCCACCTCAGGAATCACTATCACCATGAATTTCATCATTAGAGAGTCCGTGGGACAACATATCTTTACTGGCCAGGTTACTGCTAACAGGTGGATTGCCGAGTGTGGGGGGGAAGGGGGGCGGGGGTCAGGTGGGGCCAGGCAGTATCCCTGCTTGACAACAGGTAGAGGATGGTCTCCCACATATGACTACCAAAAATCACCCGCGAATCTTGAAAAATGTGCAAACGATGGGCCTTGCAACTGACTGATGTACGAGGCACGCCGGTGGGATTGATTGATTGATTGATAAAATTTTGGCACAAGGCCAGGCACTAGGACTGATGTGGTCATTCTGCGGAAAAAAGTAGTGACGTGTATCGTACGTCGGCGGGACTCAGCGGATTAATGAAACAACTGAAGTATGTGTGATCAAAATTAAAACATGTTTGGTTAAGCTTAAGTGGGTCAAAACAGTTTGTGAAAACACCCTATTTTTAATGTATCTGCACCAGCGACGTGGGTTAAAAAACTGAATGTCGCAGCTCATGGACTTATCAATGGGTCTTGTGGAAAAAAAGTGAGGACCATTTTATTGAGGTTCATCCTCAGTTCCTTGCCCTCACCTGGGAAGGCTCTTATGATCTTAATATCAACAGTGCAATGCTTAACAGATGGAGTTGGTGTGAACCACTTTAATCTGATAAACTGTATTTTTTTTTTTTTAGCTTATTTTCAAAAGTACCAGCTAATTATATTCAACTCTGGAATGAAGACTGGTATTGAAGGAGCTAATGAAGGCTGCATATAATCCCACTTGAAAAATCACCTCTATGCTGATATTCAACTCTGGAACGAAGTCTGGTACTGAAGAAGCAAATGAAGGTTGCATATAATCCCACCTGAAAAATCACCTCTATGCTGAATAAAATTGTCTTGCAGTACGAAGAATTAAATACAGTAACTCCCCCATTTGTGAAGGTTACATATGCACTATGGAGATATGCATAGAAAAAATCCAGAAATTGGTTTCCAAAAACACGGTTGCTCAGTGCGTACAATCAAAGTCCTGCGCAGTGAAATGTGTCAACACGGTCGGCGATGTTTAAAGCAATTGTGCTACTCGTAGAAGTAGACTGTAGCACCAGATGAGCAGGGCAGTACTCCCAAGGTGGATGGAAAGCTGATGACAGGGAAAGCTGGAGCTCCCGTTTCATCACCCTTCGGGACTAGTTCCTGACCATCCCCCTTTGCTGAACTTTTTCACTGTTTCAGTAACACAAAGAGTAGGACAGCATGCTCCCCAATACAAGTTTCTCTAACTGTCTACACCAAACTACATGCACAGTACACACTACACTTCCTTTTCAAAATTAGAGAAGAAAAATGGCAACAACTAACCAAGCCTTGGAGTCCCAGGGGGGAGGGGGGGACCATAAATGTCCCCACCATCTGCCCCTCTCCCAGAGTGACATCTCAACAAGCTGTCAATTCTGCAACACTAGTGGCCTTTCCTCTAACCTTCACTCTGTTGAGCACCACCTCTCCTCCTCTAAACCTCACCTTCTCTTCCTAACTGAGACTCAGGTGGTCTGAGGCAACTGACAGCAAACCCTTTTCTGTATCCTCCTACTTTCTCTATACTCATTTCGAAGCCAAAGGTGGCTGTTGTGTATATGTACGCAATGACTTATCTTGCTCTCGTGTTCCTGAACTTGAGTCTTCTGAATTCTCTACTCTCTGGCTTCGGCTTTCCTGTCATTCTCTGACTAAATATATCTGCGCTGTTTACATATCCCCTAATTCTACTATGAAAATTTCTTCGACTAACTTATGTACTTCTATGATGGAACACATTCTATCCATTTCTCCATCCATCATCCAATCCCATGTCACCCCACAGAGAAGCGTAGAAGCCCAGGGCTAGGCAAGTTGGTCCTGACAGTTAAGATGAGAGTGACCAGCCTCACTCATCCCTGAGTGGTATTATGTGAGCAATAAACCCTAATCATCCCTTGGACATAAGCCTTCACTGGCTCAATCCGATTGGAGCGACATAATTACCCACTAAACCACCAGGCGTCAAAATGTGGTTATATGGTTACCACCCAGCATAGTAAATGGTTTCCTGGTGTACAGGAAACCATTTAGCTTGTCACTCAGTGTAGAGTCACCCACAGGCAGTAGGACAGAGGAAAGAATGAAGGAAAGAAAGACAAAAGAGGGAGTATAAAGTCACCAATAGGTAGAACGATGAGGAAAGAATGAAGAAAAGAAAGACAGAAGAGGATGGAAGGAAAGAAGGATGGAGGAGAGGTAAGGGCACACACCCGAGGGCAGCACTACATCGAGTGAGTGGATGGTAAGTGCCCCCACCTACCACCATATCCATTTCTCCTTTCTCTGAAACCTCCATTCTAGGAGATTTTGATGTTCACCACCACCTTTGGCTCTCCTCTCCTTACAATGATCCACCTGGTGAACAAGCCTATATCTTTTCTATCCTTAACCCGAGGAATCCCATCGACGTGTGGGTACGTCGCGATGTTTTGTCACAGCTACGCTCATTGACATACGGGTACGTAGCGCAATTGGAAGGGTCATAATCTGCACAATTTTCAAGTTTCATGGGTGATTTTTGGTAGGCATATGTGGGAGACCTTCCTCTACCTGCTCTCAAGCGGGGATACTGCCTGGCCACACCTAACCCCCCTTCCCCCCTCCTCCCCACTGGGTAATTCACCTGTTAGCAGTAAGCTGGCCAGTAAAGGTATGTTGCCCCATGGTCTCTCCAATGACGAAATTCACGGTGAAAGTGATTCCTGAGGTGGAGGACAAAGAAATAAAGAAGCTTGAGCAAGAAACAAACAGAAGTGATGAGGTGGTAATGTCATAAAGGAAGGCGCAATATGTGTGTTTTTTTTTTTTTAATGCAAGGAAGAAGGAACCAAAGGCCACAGGCCTGCATACTGTTCCTTCCAAGAAAAAGCAAAAACAATACAAAAGAGAGCCAAATTCAAGCTCTGTTCAGTTCGAGATGCATGGACACACTGCGTTTGAAAGACTGGAGATCATAGGAAGTAGGAAATACAGACAGAGGAAGACAGTTCCAGAGTTGACCAGTTGCATAAATGAAGGACTGGGAGTAACGGTTAACTCTTGCATTAGAGAGATGGACAGAAAAGGGATGAGAGTTTGTTGCTAGACGGGTACTACGTGCCCGTCGTAGAGGTGGAGGGATGCAAGCAGACAGTTCAGAGGAACAGTGACCATTGAAGTAGCGATAGAAGAGAGATAAAGATGCAACAGTGCGGCGAAGAGACAAAGGTTGAAGGGAATCAGTAAGAGGAGGAGAGTTAATGAGACGAAAAGCCTTTGACTCCACCCTATTGAGAAGAGCTGCATGTGGGGAGCCTCCCCACACATGAGAGTTGTACTTCATACACGGGCGAATAAAACCCGTGTACAAGGTCAACAACTGTGCAGGGGTAAAGAAAGTTCGGAATTGGCTTAGCACACCTAATCTCTTGGAAGCAGATTTCACAAGAGATGTAATATGTTCTTTCCAAGACAAATCCCAAGAGAATGAAACCCCAAGCATGTTCAAGGATGATGCAGGACATAAATGTTCATTATTAAACATTAGTGGGTAATCTTGAGGAAGATTTTGTCGGGTTGATAAGTGTAAGAACTGAGTTTTTGATGCATTAAAAATAACAAGATTATTTTTACCCCAATCAGAGATACGAGCCAAGTCAGACATTAGGTGTGCCATAGCCTCATCCCTTTTTTGTTGAAGTAACTGCTGAGATGGACGTTGCAGGAACCGAATGGAAAGGTGAAGGGTGGAATCATCAGCATATGAGTGGATAGGGTTAGATGTACAGCTTAGAAGGTCATTGATGAATAAAAGGAAGAGAGTAGGTGATAGGACAGAGCCCTGAGGAACACCACTGTTGATAGGTCTAGGAGAGGAACGATGGCCGTCTACAACAGCGGCTATAGAACGACCAGAAAGGAAGCTAGAGATGAAGGCACAGATAGAAGGATAGAAACCGTAGGAGGGCAGTTTGGAAATTAAAGATTTATGCCAGACTCGATCGAAAGCCTTTGAGATGTCAAGTGCAATGACAAAGCTTTCGCCAAAGTNTTAACTCTTGCATTAGAGAGTTGGACAGAAAAGGGATGAGAGTTTGTTGCTAGACGGGTACTACGTGCCCGTCGTAGAGGTGGAGGGATGCAAGCAGACAGTTCAGAGGAACAGTGACCATTGAAGTAGCGATAGAAGAGAGATAAAGATGCAACAGTGCGGCGAAGAGACAAAGGTTGAAGGGAATCAGTAAGAGGAGGAGAGTTAATGAGACGAAAAGCCTTTGACTCCACCCTATTGAGAAGAGCTGCATGTGGGGAGCCTCCCCACACATGAGAGTTGTACTCCATACACGGGCGAATAAAACCCGTGTACAAGGTCAACAACTGTGCAGGGGTAAAGAAAGTTCGGAATCGGCTTAGCACACCTAATCTCTTGGAAGCAGATTTCACAAGAGATGTAATATGTTCTTTCCAAGACAAATCCCAAGAGAATGAAACCCCAAGCATGTTCAAGGATGATGCAGGACATAAATGTTCATTATTAAACATTAGTGGGTAATCTTGAGGAAGATTTTGTCGGGTTGATAAGTGTAAGAACTGAGTTTTTGATGCATTAAAAATAACAAGATTATTTTTACCCCAATCAGAGATACGAGCCAAGTCAGACATTAGGTGTGCCATAGCCTCATCCCTTTTTTGTTGAAGTAACTGCTGAGATGGACGTTGCAGGAACCGAATGGAAAGGTGAAGGGTGGAATCATCAGCATATGAGTGGATAGGGTTAGATGTACAGCTTAGAAGGTCACTGATGAATAAAAGGAAGAGAGTAGGTGATAGGACAGAGCCCTAAGGAACACCACTGTTGATAGGTCTAGGAGAGGAACGATGGCCATCTACAACAGCAGCTATAGAATGACCAGAAAGGAAGCTAGAGATGAAGGCACAGACAGAAGGATAGAAACCGTAGGAAGGCAGTTTGGAAATGAAAGATTTATGCCAGACTCGATCGAAAGCCTTTGAGATGTCAAGTGCAATGACAAAGCTTTCGCCAAAGTTCCGAAAGGAGGATGACCAAGAGTCTGAAAGGTAGGTGAGAAGATCGCCACTGGAGCGTCCCTGATGGAACCCATACTGACGATCAGAAAGAAGGTTGTGACAGGAAAGATGCTTTAAAATTTTTCTGTTAAGAATTGACTCGAAAACTTTTGAGACACAGGATGTTAAAGCAATTGGACGATAGAGGGTTGGGAATGGTCACTACACAATGCTTCTATTGCCTATATAAATGTGTTAAAACCAATATAATCTGTTGCTACACATAAAATAGTACCAAATACATAGATAGATACGTAACTGAAAGTGGCTTGAATTAGTTAACCCTTCCATAGTTTGTTTTCTTTAGCCAGGAACCCTGAAAAAGAAGGAAAATGTAAGGTTGCAAGACACCTGTTTAACAGTTTTAAGCACAGGATCGCAATTTCTCTATGAATTTTCGATGTTTCTCACCAAAAGCGAAGGTTTGAGCCAATAAAAAAAAATTCCAAAAATGCTCAGGATTTTGGGGTATCGTAGGTTGGAAATTGGTCGGGACGTGACGGGGTTAATGACCCAGAGCAGCTTGTATAGCACCCTACCCATATCCCTGATAGCCTTGGAGAGAGCTCCAAAATACTTGACCCCTTCCTTACAACTAATCCTTCTGCTTACACTGTTCAACTTTTTCTCTCCATTGGGCTCCTCCGATCACAGCCTTGTTACCTTAACCTGTCCTATCGCTCTGGTATGGCCTGTGGACCCTCTAAAGAAATGTCGATTGCGGCACTCTGGAGCAGCAGATTGGGAAGCCTTCAGGCAGTACTTCTTTGATTTTCCCTGGAATGATTATTGCTTCCATGGCTGGGAGCCATCCGAGTATGCCTTGCGCATTACGGAGGTTATTCTCTCGGGCATGGAAGCATACATTCCCTTCTCATTTACTTTGACTAAAGCAAGCTTTGGTTTAACCCCTAAGGTGCTATGGACGACAATCGACATTGGCACTGTTTGGTGAGCAGAGTGCTATGAACGTCGATCGTGGAAGCTCTGTAAAAAACGGGCGGTCAAACTCCCCACCACAAGGCTGCTTGGGATGGGACATATGGAGCATAAACTTGAGTATAAAGTCCCATTTTGCAACTCTGGCTCAGCCACTACCCCCCCCCCAGAGTGACCCCCCCACCCCTTCTCCTCCGCCTCTCAGTACCCCACTGTGTCTCGTTCCTTGTATCATGTGCACTGCTCATCCCCCCCCGTCGTTTCTCTCTACCCCCCCCTCTCTCTCTCTTCACTTTTATTTATTTATTTCTTATATGCATTCCTTCTCCCAAATAAATATATTTTATGCCTTTATCATGGTTCCTTGTGTCATGTGAGCTGCTCAGCCCCTCCCTGTCCTGTATCTCTATCATCTCTCTCCCTTTCTCTGAGAGAGGAGGGAAGGAATGCAGAACGAGATAGAAGAGGGACCGATGTTTGCCTTATCTCGTCATTCGAAGGGACGCTGCTTGTGCCATTCCTGTATTAATTCTCTCTCTCTCTCTCTCTCTCTCTCTCTCTTTCACTTTTATTTATTTATTTGCACATTCCTTCTACCAAATAAATGTGTTTTATGTCTTTATCACATTGCATTCAATATTTTCTGTAAGATGTTTGCAAAATTTCATTCTTTCCTCTTCCTTCTATGTGACTCTACAATGAGTGACAAGGCAAATGTTTTCCCATACACCAGGAAACCACTTACTACCCTGGTAACCGTGCATCTGAAGGTTTAGTGGGGAATTAAGGCACACCAATCAGACTGAGCCAATGCAGGTTTATATCCTAGGGGTGGATGGGGTTTATTGCTCATGTAATGACACTCAGGGATGAGTGAGGCTGGTGACTCTCATCTTAAATGTCAGGACCAACTTGCCTAGTCCCCGGCTCCTATGCTCTTCATAGGGCAACACTGGATTAGATGATGCCAGTGAAATCAAGTGCTTAACTCCATCACAGGTATTACAGATGCACAATATAAGTGAGTGAGGAATGTATAGGACGTTATTGTGTTTTGGGCTTGTTTGTGTGTAGAAACCAGTTGCTGTGAGGCAAGCAGTTACCATAGTAACTGATACGTTGCCAATGACCTACCACACTACCCAACCGTACCTTCACGTATATTTTCACTCACTTGTCTGGGCAGGATGATTTATTAATCTCTAATTAACCTTTTTTTATGCTGAGAGATATTCCTACAGGTTGCGTGTTTACACCACTGAATGTTAGGTCTGACTGGGGGAGTGGGATGCGACAAATTTCAAGAGGCCAAAAGAGGGACTGGTATAAATTTTGGATCTTACTAAACAAATTAGTCACATAAAATGGGTTTCAATGGTACCATATGAACGATTTGATTTGCCCAGTAAAATTTAATGATACGCTGGCTGTGCAAATGGAAAGGTTCTGTACAAAATATGTCACCAGACTGAAAGGCTCAGATAGTGTGGGGAAAAAAATGAATAGTACAAAAATGTAGTGGTAACAAAATAAACACACATGCCCTCTGCATTTCAACATACCTCCTTCACAGATACTAGCTGGCTGGTCTTGGCACGCTTATCCTTTGTCCCAGCATATGCAAAGGCATTGGGTTTCACTCTGAAAAAAGACACATTTGTAATGCAGTTAATGGTGAACATTACAATAAAAAATTTAACAAATTTGGATAATGCAAACTGTTACACCACCTTAAAAGATGAGCACATAAATCACCTTAACTCAATATTATAATAAATGAGGTGGGTTGGACCAAGAAACAGGAGTTTGGTAAGAAGACATAAAGGAAAAACCACCAAGTGTCCAGTATGAAATGGGCCATGCATCTTTGTATTCATCAAATTGTAGAAAGGGGGAGAAGAAATGAGTGCAAAGGACAGGTTAAGATCCCAATGCAAAGTAGGATGAGTACACCCTATAAAGATGGATGTTGGTAGCAGGAAGGTGAAGTCATGGAGAAGGAGGGACCACTACAGACAACCAAAACATCCTACGAACAAAAATATCCTACGTAAGATTCATACCTTGATTTCCAAGCTATCTGATTAATGGCTTCAACTGTCTCAACATTTTCTTTAAAGAGGACAAAAGTTGTATACATCTGATCCTTCGGCCAAGGGGTCTTTTCTTTGCGCAAGCTATCAACTGCAATGGAAGAAAAATTATTCATCAGAATTATTCTTACTAACCAATGATAACAAGCACTCACACAGGAGGGCAACTGGTCATCTTTGCCTTAAACATAAAAACTAAATGGCCTAAATCCAGTTCCTTATGCTTGTTATTGGGCAGTAAAGGATAAAATATAACCCAATTACTGACGCTACAAGAATGTTTTCTTGATATAAGTTGTCTTAGGGGAACAACGCCAAAATAAACCAGCCTCATCACAGTTGTATATTTGACGAGGGATATATCCACCTTCCTCGATCAGCTGCTTGACATAAACTGGATAGCTATCGGCTGCTTCACTATCAACAGAAGAAACTCTCCCTGATATTGTGCTCATTTTATCCCACATCTCTTTTTGAATTTTTGGAGCCATCCAACAGAACCTAATGGTAGGAGGTCAGCAATTTTCTTCTTATCACAGACGGCCGTGTAAAATATATTCACTTGCTGATGGAGTGGAGGCCCATTTACACTAGCTACCTCCTTGGCTCGCCGCTGCACCCATTTGTCTAAATAATGTTCCGTAGTGGCCACTAGACGATTGCGAAGGGACAAGTTACAGATCAGCCTGCGTTATAAAAGCTCATTTCCACTAAACAATTTCTTAGCAATCACAATGTTCTTCTTAATCTCAGCCTGCTTACTTTTCATTGTAGAAATGGTGCTCTGGGGTAAACCTGTTAGATGTTTAATGTCACTCACCTTGAGTCCCTTTTCCAGTTAATCCAAAACTCGTTCCTTATCCACTGCCGTATACTTGTTATGTTTCGTTCCTTTCCGATACTCCCTTTTTCGTCCCTTCGCGGTAGTCTTATGGGGCTTAAGCTTTTGTCCAGGGCCAGTCACTTTCTCACCACCACCCTGGCCACCTCCACTGGTTACGGCTTCCACTGTACCGTCGATGAAAGCAAGCGAAGAACAGGTACTGCAGTCACAAAAAAGATTTCAAAAGTTTGAATGAGGGCAAGCTTCACCAAGTGGCCAGCAGGTGGCATGACAGATGAACAAATGAGCTTCGACTTGCACTCGCAACCCGGCCTGAGTGATTGAAGCACGAATTTTGGACGAGCAGGCGAGTCTGATCGAGGTACGAAATATCGAAGTAAGATTAATCGGAGATCGAGAGCCTTCTGTTAACTGAATTTTCCTTGCTTTTCTCTTTTTTCAACTGTGCTCATTAGTCCTAAATTACAGTACAGCAGATACTGACCTGGAAATTTGAATTGTATAGTTATGCATGCCCTCTTCTGCTTGATACCCATATTTATGGTCTTTCATGAAATAAAAGATATTTTTTTGGCTTTGATAGAAGAAGAAGAAAAAAAAAATCAGGAAACTCTACCTGAAAAACTATGACAAGTGTCTTTCTAAAACTGTGCAGAAATGCTTCTTCACATTTTTGGTGTAAGTATAAAATATAAATTGGAGCAACTTTCAAAAATTTACTTTTTTGCAAGTGGGACAAGGTAACTGATTACCCTAAACTAGAAGTTATGTGTAAACACATAATTGCTATCATCAGCATAAACATTACTCATATCATAACCTCATATGACACAATACAGTACTGAACTGCATTTGTGAAATGGCACGATGAAATAATAACATATCTGTACTTACCTTTTCGTTTCCTGACGACAACATACTTCCCACCATCTGGAGTTTCTCCATAGATGGTATCAATGCCCCGGTACTTATGCTTCACTGCCTGCTGGACTAATACCACCTGGGTTTCATCAGCAAAGTCCACATTGATCCAGATCTCATTCAAGTTTGGCAGAGCTGAAATGAATTTCATTCCTACTTCAGTATAGCAAATTTAAATTAAATGAAAACATTTTTACACTTTAGCTACAGCAGATGAAGTCTTGGGACATGTCAGGAAGTACACACACTGCTTACACATGAGAACAGTTCATTTAATACAGTAAACAAATGGACTGATAATTAAGGCAGACAAAGATGCAGAGATGTTTGTCCAGATACTAGAGTCCACATATGTATACTACCTGAAAGGCAGGAATGGTGTTAAGAAGTGGTTGTGATTATCATCCACTTACTCGATGTAGTGCTACCTTACTTTTTTCTCTCTTTCACCATTATGAGTCTTCTTGTGTTTGCCCCCCCTCTCTTCCCATTCCACCTATCTTTCCTGTTACATTTTATTACTCTTCTTTCCAATTAAAGCCGCTCTACATGGAGTGCGACTAAAGATTTTCTGTAACTCAAGACACCATTTGCAACAGTGGGTAGTAACCATGAAATCAAATTATGGGGTGATGGGGAACCTGCTATGGTGCCCCTGTTAAACTAGTGGACATGTAAATGTGGTGTCCAACTGGAAACCAAAACTCTACACTCTTCCCCATGTCTTGCTGCAGCGAGATGCTGTCTACTGCAAGGGAACATCAGCTCGCTGCATGGGACAGCTCTGCAAGGGCAGTTGCTGCCAGTGGTTGATGGGTCTGCTCCACCAAACACACCAGGGTTACTCAACAACAAGTAACATGAAAGGAAAGTTCCAAGGCTGGCAGACACCTACCATTCTGAACCAGGAAGTGACAGTAATGCAGTGATCAAGAAACTTTTTGTGGGACCAGCAAGCAAGGACATAGGGAATGGGTGGACAAGGAGGGGCAAGACTCATCACCCCTCCAAACCCTCCTCCTCCCATGATATCACACCTTTCACACGTAATTACTGGATGGAAGAGAGTCTGGCTACTACTGGTAGAATTTATCTCACATTTAGCTTTGAACTGGTGGGTGAATGACATAAAACATTCCAAGTGTACCTGGTATATCCTCCTGAAAATTCACCTAAAGTTCCCTGCAATTAAGTTGCCCATCAACCACTCAGTTGATGGTAGTTGCTACCTACTTCTTCCTTCACCGTTATAATACTATTTCTATGTCTCTCCTCTCTTGCTACTTCTCCCTCTCCTTTCTGTCACTTTTTAATACTCTTCTTTCCACTTTAGGTGACTCTACACTCAGTGAAAGGTCTAATGGTTTTCTGTAACCCAGAAAACCATTTCCAGTGCTGGATGGTTACCATATAACCAGATCATGGGTAAAGTTAAGTCTGCTACGGTGCCCCTGTTAACTGAGTACAAGGACACAAATGCATCATCCATTCAGGAACCAAACCTCCACACACATGGCACTGTCAACCAAAAGGGAACATCTGTTCACTGCTTGAGATGGCCATGCAAGGGCGACTGCTTACCTGTGACTGATGGGTCTTCTCAGCCAGACAGACGGACTGATCAACAACAACAATAGTGCTTTCAAACTTGTAGAATAATAACACTCATCATATAACATTCAGCAGAAAGCACATACAGAGAACACTTTATCATTCATGTACATTAGACAAATTCATTTTTGTCAATAAATAAACCTTTTTAACCCCTTAACCGCGGGTCGTCACTTTCGTGATGGTCTGGTGCAATGGATCATACCACGGGGCGTCACTTGAGTGCCTCTGTGTTATTTCTAATTCCCCCGGGCTTTCAGGTGGTGACTTGTATCATCTATCAGCACTGCCAATGTCCAACAATAGTCAGAGCTGCTAATGTCCTCAGTACTCCCATCCACTGTTGACAATTTAGCCATTTTCCCCCATTCTAGACTCCCCTTCCTACCTCCCCTCCATTACCCTCTCGTGACGTCTGCTCAGCCGCTCTGCGCTAAGTAAATCTTACCCGGATTTTTCCACTGTTTTCATCCATTGAAAT
>JAGKTI010000133.1:0-12935 GCA_018397915.1 Birgus latro
AACCCCTGTCAAGCCTCCCCCCGAAAGTCCGCCACTAGGTAGCGGGGGCAAAGTTTTCTGGCCGCATGCCCTTGCTGGCGTCAACCCCTGTAACGTAGTGGGGTACGTTGTGTGATATGTAAAGTGCATGTGGTGTAGTGCATATGATAGTTAGAGGAAATGTTTGGGAGAGTATGCAGGTCTACTCTCCATCTTACTGTCACACTGAAAAGGTCAGCAAGGGGGGATGATTAGGTAGCTAGTGAAAGGAGTTCCAGCTCTCCCTATCACCAGCATTCCATTCCCCTCGGGAGTACTACCCTGTTCGGCCCGTGCTACAGCCTCCTCCTACAAGTTAGTTGTTTTTACGGGGTGGGGCACTAACCCACCACCAACCCTTTTAGTCGCCTCTTACGACAAGCAGGGATACTGGGGGAGAATTCTTGAAACCCCCTACCCCCAGGGGGGGGTTTATCAGGTCAGTGACTAACCTCACCCCAGTATCTCCTGAGGCCTCCAACATTTCGGCAGTCAACCCAGACACACCTGCCGCCTTCCCCACCCGCATCCTGTCTATTGCCTCACTCACCGTAGCAGCGTCAATCAAAGGCCAAGGGCCAAACATTGGATCTGCTAGCTCCAAAGCTTCCCTATCCCAATCAAACTCTTCATTCAACAACCAGCTATAATGCTCTCTCCATGCATCTTTAATATCCCCACTGTTCACCATTACCCTTCCTTCATCATACTTCACACACTGCTCACCTACAATGTCCCGATTATCCCTCTTCACCTGATTTGCCACCCTAAAAATCATATTTTTCCTTTCTCCATGATTTAGATTATCAAGTAAAAGTCTCTGTGACTCAGACTTGAGGATGTGATGGGAAGCGGTAGGAGAAACACGTTAAGGTGGTTTGGGCATGTGGAGAGGATGGAGAGTGAAAGATTGACGAGGAGAGTGTATGTGAGTGAGGTGGAGGGGGCGAGAGGGAGGGGGAGGCCGAGGATGAGATGGAGAGATGGAGTGGAGAGGTATATGAGAGAGGGGGGTGTGAGTTGGGAGCGTGGTAGTGAAATGGCAGGGGACAGTGACATGGAGGCGATTTGTTTGTGGCCACCCCGTTCGGGATTGAGGCGTCTGGCAATAGATAGATAGATAGACTCAGACTTCGCCCTGCATACCTCTCTTCTAGGCCTGTGCTTAGCAGCCAAGTACTCCTTCCTGTTACCACCCTTCTTCCATTCCCGGAAAAGCCTTCTTTTCTCCTTAACTGCAGCTTCTACACCCTCATCCCACCACCAAGTTACTTTATGTTTTTGTGGGCCTCTTGTCCAACCGCATATTGCATCGGTAACTCTCAAGAGGTTGTTCTTAAGGGCTCTATACTGTTCATTAACGCCTCTATCTACGGCTCCCTGTTCAGCCACCATTCTCCTCATCTCACTATAAAAGGCATCCCTTACTGATTGGTTTGCCAGCTTCCATATTTTCCTCCTAGGTACATATGTCCTCCTCATCACTCGTTCCTTAAGCATCATGTCACAAATCAACAGTTTGTGCTGTTGCACACACTCCTCGCTTCCTATAACTTTAACATCCCTCACTAACCTCCTATTAACCTTCCTGACCAGAAAATAATCTGACTACTATTGGCGATTAAAATTTTTATGGGAAGTATTAGGTTGCAAAACTAACCAGTCAGATTAGGTTAGAATGCGTTAGCTATGCACTGCTGTGTCCAGTCGGTGAGGTCGTATGTAAACACACTGTCTTCAGCGTCTTAAGGCAGATGTATTTGTAATAATCTATCTTTAAATTTATTTTTAATGAAATATATGAGGCTCCTAGAACCTAACATCCTATTTTATATGTAAATATATGTCACGTTTTAGCGCAAATTTGATTTTGCACGAGGTTCTGCATAACGTATCTCGTGTTATATGAAGGCTCTGCTGTATATCGCAAACAAAAGTTTGGTCAAAATCCATGCAGTGGTTCAGGAGATGGCCTACCCACAAGGATTAAAGTAAGTTGACCCCATATGACCTTGACCTTTGACCCCTTGACATAACTGACCTAATCAGTTTGTCATCTCCTCATACTGCATCACTGACAAAAGTTTGGTGGAAATCTGTTGATGGGTTTAGGAGATATTGCTCCCAGATAACTGTTATGGACACATGGGCTCATGCATGCATGCCCAGACAGACCAATCAGTGCCTCCTCCACTACCTAGTACATAGGAAAGCAAACAGCAACAGACATTATGGTCCTTTCGAGGCTGTTTGTTACAGAATAGACTATGACTACAAGATCTAACTCTACATGCTGAAGGATAAGGATAGTAAAGCAAGAAGGCTCCCCCCACCTCCAAACCCTCCAGCCAAAACTGGCAAGAAAAAGTGAGAAAGGCCACCATGCAGCATGGAAAAACTGACATGGAAATTTCACAGGAAAGACTGAAAAGGAAAAGCTACATTATATAATACATTATCTATAAGCTACCAGTATGAATAACCTGAAAGAGAAAGTAGTAAAGTACAATGAATAATCGAATAAATAAATAACGCATGACACTATGTATGGGTACACTGAGTTGACGGGACGTCTGCAGACGATGAGACTCTGTAGACATAACAACGTGAATACAGTAATCCCGTGGTCACAGCTGGACTCTGCAGGAATTCAAAAGAAACAGATACACGTGAATATAGCTAATAATCCCGTGGTCTCAGTTGGACTCAGCTGGAATTCAAAAGTTACAGATACACGTAAATATAGTGATCCCATGGTCTCAGTTGGGCTCTGCGGGAAGAAACTTAAAACATTATCACTGTGCATATATTTGCATTTAGTAAAATGATCCAGGCTCTGAAAGAGTAGAGTAAAATAAAAATTTATACAAGTGTTTTATTCAGGAGTAAACATAGTAAGCTGGGGGCTAGACGACAAATATTTATCTAGGCAACCTTTAAAGGTTAGTACTGTATTACAATTTACTACATTGGAGGGCAATTTATTCCATATATTTACAACTCTATTGAAGAAGAAATGCTTAGGTGGGTGGAAGCATTAAAAAAATTATATAAAGGCCCAAAAAATGTGCTAATGAAGATAATAAAGTTATGGAAGATATGATATGGGGAAAGAATGTATCGACTTAAGTGCGAATTGATCCTGAAAAAACGGAAAAAATTAAAACAAGGAAAAAAAAAAGACTGCAGACTGTAATTTGCAACCATGCAACCCAAAGGAGACATCCTGACAAAAAAAAAAAAAACTTAGTTTACTAATCATTCTTATTCAGCATCCATCAATAAGTTGTGGAGAAAAATAATTTTGCATTAACCCTTTTGTTCACGGTAAGTTTCAGTTAGTTTTGCATTCCATGAAACAGAGGCTCCCCCCCCCCCCCCCATCCCCTCCAAAAAAGTGTTTTCTCGGCTTATTTTCGCCATTCAAACATATTTATTTTGCCACAGAACCTACATATTCATATTCGTCGATGTTTGTTCTACACGATTAAAAAAAAAAAAAAATCACTGTACGTACATTAGGGCGGTGTGAATAAACATTCAGGAACATTCATTCTCATTTTCAACATCATAGCTTGAATGTTTACTTACATATCTCTGCATGTTATACCATCATTTGAAAGAGGATTTTACTAGCTTTCGAATGGAGCAGTTGACATTTTTATACAAGGTATGGTTTTCGAGTAATAAGCAAAAAAGTACAAACTTTTTCCCACAGAGAACAGAGTTTTCATTTGGAAAGCTCTAGCAAAAAACTTTATCTTGGCAGTGTTATGTTTTTATTTCATCATCTTATGCAGAATCTCATGGGCTTTCTCATGATATAATCAGATTTCTCCTACACCTCATATTTTCGAGAAAAATGCAAACAACTGCAGTATACCCATGCCATGGGATGACTGTAGGGCGGTTTCCTGCCTCCCTGTAACCTACTGCATGTGTTTCATTATTTCCTTGCACGCTAGGTATTGCACACTATATTCACATGATTCACTGTCATTATTTTTATAACTGAATACTCACATATGGTGCAGGGTAGAGGCAGTGTGGTTGTAGGGCCAGGGTTAGAATTAGTAGCATAATCTTCGTTGGCACAACAGCTGATAAAGGCTACGAATACTTCACAAACACCTAATTTCCTATTGCAAACACCAAATCTAATCACAATAGTGCCCAAAAACTATATATAGGCACTATTGATATAGTGAAATATGTCGCACGGCCAGGATGGGCAATAAAGGAGTTTTAAAGGGACAAGTGACCACACGCTACCTTCCCCACTGACAGCTCGTCTATCTATCTATCTATTGCCAGACGCCTCAATCCCGAACGGGGTGGCCACAAACAAATCGCCTCCATGTCACTCTGTCCCCTGCCATTTCACTACCACGCTCCCAACTCACACCCCCATCTCTCATACACCTCTCCACTCCATCCCTCCATCTCATTCTTGGCCTCCTCCTCCCTCTCCCCCCCTCCACCTCACTCACATACACTCTTCTCATTAGTCTCTACATACACTCTCCTCATTAGTCTCTCACTCTCCATCCTCTCCACATGGCCAAACCATCTTACTGACCTCTTCCTCACCTCTCGTACGGTACTGAAAAACCTGCATGTGTTGTCGCAGGTATCATGACCCGCTGTTACCAACTCATTACTTTTGACGTGACCCAGGCAAGCTATGATGCATAAAAAAATTATGCAAATCGACCCCAAACTTTTGTTTTTGTTTTTGTTTTTTGCGATATTTTTATGGTTTTATGATGCTAAAAGCATCACCGTGCATTGATGGGGAAAGGCCCTAATGATGCCAAACGTGTCATCGTGTACAAAAGGGTTAAGGTGTTTGTTTAAAGTGGAAATGCACAAACATTCAAACCTTTCACCACACCTTTGCATTCAGTAGCAGGCAGTCAGCTGATATTGTTTACAATCTGCCAATGTGCTTCGCATGGTGCAATCATTCCATGCTCTACGTTTGTACATATTTGCCCACAGAGTATTTAGTTTATGGTTTGTTTGTGATAAAGCTAAAAAGGTCAGGGCTCAGTGCCTCTGCAGTAACATTCAGTTCCATCTATGCATCTCTCTCTCACATTTAATGAATAACAATACATTAAACAAACCATAAGGTGGTTGGTTTCTAGGTAATGAACTCGGGTATGGTTAGGTTAAAATAATGAAATGAGGAAATTATTAATAAGCAGTGGAAATGAGTTATTTGAGAGGAACATGTGGAGTCACATGGAGAGACAGACTAACAAATGAGGAAGTGAAGGAGCGTTGTGGTGTGCTTGAGGACGTGATGGGAAGCGTTAGGAGAAACACGTTAAGGTGGTTTGGGCATGTGGAGAGGATGGAGAGTGAAAGATTGACGAGGAGAGTGTATGTGAGTGAGGTGGAGGGGGTGAGAGGGAGGGGGAGGCCGAGGATGAGATGGAGGGATGGAGTGGAGAGGTATATGAGAGAGGGGGGTGTGAGTTGGGAGCGTGGTAGTGAAATGGCAGGGGACAGAGTGACATGGAGGCGATTTGTTTGTGGCCACCCCGTTCGGGATTGAGGCGTCTGGCAATAGGTAGATAGATAGATAGATTAATGAGCAGATGCTGACAGATGCCTAAGGGCGGAGAAATGCCGAACTGTTGGACCCATCTTTGGGAAAATTAATACTCTTTACATGCGTCACACACAAATGAGCATCATCCACTTGGGAAGTTAGCTGACTGTGCATTGATGAGATGCAGTTTGGGTTCATGCCAAGCAAAGGGACCACTGATGCATAATTCTTTGTCCAACAACTTGAGGAAAAATATACAGTAAATTCTCAATTATCTGGTGTAAATCAGCCATCCCCCACGCTGGTTACTGCAGAATGTCAGACATTGCATAGTACCCCCCAGTGGCTCAACATTTGGCATCAAACCGGATGATGGTACTATCCATCTCGACCCTCTGTCCCAAAAACTTTCCCATGAGTTAAAGATGAAAATTAAACACAATATACAATACATAATACTGTATACTAAACATAAAATACAATAGATTGACGTGGTTTGGCCATGTGGAGAGGATGGAGAGTGAGAGACTAATGAGGAGAGTGTATGTAGAGACTAATGAGAAGAGTGTATGTGAGTGAGGTGGAGGGGGGGAGAGGGAGGCGGAGGCCAAGAATGAGATGGAGGGATGGAGTGGAGAGGTGTATGAGAGATGGGGGTGTGAGCTGGGAGCAGGGCAATGAAATGGCGGGGGACAGGGTGACATGGAGGCAATTTGTTTGTGGCCTCCCCTTATGGGATTAAGGCATCTGGCAGTAGATAGATAGCTAGACAATACAGTATTGATACAGTACAGTAATACAATACAAGGCATCCCTGTTATAACGATGAAATGCATTTGGGAAATCCCATCGTAGAGCCGAGGTATCATTAAACAGGGACGTTATAACATAGAATTATGGGGATGCATTTGGGAGCCTAAGAGACTTAGTCCGGGTAATAAAGAGGCTAGTTTGGGAGTGAGAGATAAAAATGGTAGATTGCTAGTGGAGAAGGGAGAAAAAGTGAGCAGATGGAGAGAACACCTCCAGGAACTGTTAAACTTAAAGAACGAAAGGAATGCAAGTATTAGTGACTAGGGAATGGCCGGAGGAGAGAGAGAGGTGAGGAAGAGGTCAGTAAGATGGAAGTTGTTGAAGCAATGAAAAAAGCCAAAATGGGAAAAGACCCAAGAATTGATGGAGTGTGAGGTGAGATGGTGAAGCTTGGGGGAGAGAACACCTCAAGGAACTGTTGAACAAAGAGAATGAAAGTAATGTGAGTATTAGTGGCTGGGGAATGGCTGGGAGAGGGAGGTAGGTGAGAAGGGAGGAAGAGATCAGTAAGATGGAAGTAGTGGAAGAAATGAAGAAAGCCAAAATGGGGAAATACCCAGGAATCGATGGAGTGTGTGGTGAAATGCTGAAACATGGGGGAGAGAGAGTAGTAGAATGGATATGGAAGATGCACAGATTGGCCTGGGAGGAAGGTAGAGTCTCGAGGGATTGGAAGTCAGGTATAATTATTCCCCTGTATGAAGGAAAAGGAGAAAAAGAAGTGTGTGGTAATCAAAGGGGCCTTTGTCTTCTGAGTGTAGTAGGAAAAGTATATATTTTTTTTAATTTTTTTTTTTATGTGTCCGACTTCTGGGCATAGGCTTTACAGCCTGCTATCAAGGCCCAGCCGTCCTCCTACATACTACATGTCACCACTTCGGCGCTAACACCCACCGTCCATATTGAATACATGCTAGGGGTGTCTCATACAGGACTGGTGTATTGGTATTAGCGGGGTTATTTTTACGACATGTCGGCGGGTCTTCTGGTAGATCAGTAAAGCCTGATTTAATGAAATTCAAATCCTTAAACTATTCCCTGCCCCAGCGAGGATTCGAACCTGGGTCCCTCGGGACTGCAAGCCAACTCTCTACCGATCGAGCTACTGACAGATTTAGGAAAATAACAGAGAAATTAGTTGGAGAAGAACAGGGAGGCTTTAGGAAGGTGAGAGGTTGTGTAGATCAGTTATTCATTCTTAGGTCTTCAGTGGAAAAGTTTCTTGTCGAGTTTGTGTTTGCGCCAGAACCTTTCTTGGCAAGTGGAATTTGCATGGGGCAGTCTGACTCAGGCCACGCTAGTGATAGAATGCGGCTATTCCTGGACCTCTTAGAATAAATCTCAAGCTGGCCTCTCTGTTTCTATCCCCTACGTGGTCCTCACCCCAACATTTCTAGAGAAGGGAAATAAGTTGTATGCAGCCTTCATGGATTTGGAGAAAGCATATGACAGCATGGATAGGCAAGGAATGTGGAAAATATTAAGAATATATGGGGTTAGTAGGAAGATGTTGAATGCCGTGAAGAGTATGTATGAAGGTGCTAAGGCTGCATTGTGTGTGGATAGTGATCTGGATCGAGCAGCGTGGAGAGCCGCCATTAGGTGACCAAGGCCGACGCATGCAAGCATGTTGGAGCCTTCAAAAACGAAAACGAAACGAAAATGATTGTTGGATTGAAACGGATGTGTTGTGTCTCAGTGATTGTTCAGTCTCCATTTGGATGGGGTTATAAAAGAGACATGAGGTAGAGCAAAGGATGTTGGAGCAGCCCTAATGAGAGAGGGCGGCGTTTGGAAACTTCCTATACTGTTGTTTGAAAATGATCCTGTATTGTTAAATGAAGACAAAGAGGAACTGCAAGGCCTTGTGAATGACTTTGGGAGAGTGTTTAAGAAATGGAATCTAATGATGAATGTATGGAGGAGTAACGTTAAGGTCTTTGAGAGAAATTAAGTGACTGAATGTACATTGAAGTTGGATGATGAGGAAAGGGAAAATGTAAATGCATTTAAGTACTTGGGTAGTTTGATGAGTAAGGATGGAAGTTTGGAGGATGAAGTGCATGAAAGGGTACAGCAAGGAAGAAACGTTGCTGGTTCTCTGAAAGCAGTGATCAGAAATAGAGAAATGTGTATGGAGGTAAAAATGTCGCTGCTTTATAGTTTTGTGATACCAACTCTAACACGTGGAAGTGAAGCTTGGACCTTGTTGAAAGGACACAAGTCAAGAGTGAGAGCAGTGGAAATGAGTTATTTGAGAGGAGCATGTGGAGTTACATGGAGAGATAGACTGACATATGAGGAAGTGATGGAGTGTTGTGGTCTGTATGTGGATGTGATAGAAAGAGTTAAGAGCAATACATTGAGGATGGAGAGCAGGAGACTGATGTGGGGAGTGTATGTGAGTGAGGTGGAGGGGAAAGAGAGGGAGGGGGAGGCCAAGGATGAGGTGGAGAGATGGAATGGAGAGGTATGTGAGAGAGGGGTGTGTGAGCTGGGGGTAAGGGCAGTGAAATGGCTAGGGACAGGGTGACATGGAGACGATTTGTTTATGGCCACCCCTTGCAGGATTAAGGCATCCAGCAATAGATAGTTCATTATGTGTTAGAAGATTCTGCAGTAACTCCTCATTATAAATATTCCATTTTGACATTCTTTTTTTGCCATTGAATTCACTTTTATTACAGAAAATTGCCCATCTCCTTCTTCCTTCACCTTTATCATTCTCTTTCTGTATCTGCCCTCCTCTCTTCCTGTTTCTTTCATCCTTGTTCTCACTTCTTATTACTCTTCTGTCCTTTTCAGATAACTTTAGATTGAGTGACAAGCCTAATGGTTTCCTGTAAGCCAGGAAACTATTTACAACGCTGGGTGGTAACCATATAACCAACCCATACGTGTTCCCTTCATGTCAGCAAGTGGGTTGATGGAGGGTTAGTGCCCCTCCCAGTAAAATGACTAACTTAAAGACAAAGGGTCACCCCTTCTTGCTATAGATGGATAGAAAATCTCATTTCTGCCTATATAAGTGGTTTGCAGTTTTCCACCAGTTTATAGTACCATTTCTGTGTAAAAAATTGTGATATTTAGCAATATAACCCACACTTAGATTAGTAGTGTTTGTTAAATTGGGTAACTTATTCATAATGAAGAACTGTCTATCTGTCTGTTGCTCAGTGCCTTAATCTTGTAAGGGATGGCTGTAAACAGATTCCCCCCATGTTGCTGTATCCTCTGTCATTTGGCTTCCTTCCTTCCGACTCACCCCCCTCTCATATCTTTCCACTCCATCTCCCCATCTCAACCTTGGTCTCCGCCCCCCCCTTCCTTTGCCACTCCACCTTACTTACATACACTCTCCTAGTCAGTCTCTCTATCTCCATCTTTCCACATGGCCAAACCATCTCATCTTTCCACATGGCCAAACCATCTCAAAGTACTTTTCCTAACACTTTCAGCCACATTCACATTAACACCATAACACTGCTATACTTCATCATTTGTCTGTCTGTCTTTCATGTGACTCCACATGCTCCTCGCAGATAATTCATATTCACATGTGTCGTACCAACAGATGTAATGGGGTGTATAAAAGTCTGCATTGCTTAGAGGCAGATCAGGGATCCTCCCTTCGGCTCAGTGGTAATGGACATGCCTATGAAACCTGGGGGGCCTGAGATCCAATCTCGGCCAGGACAGCGTGATTAATTTGTTAAGTTTCAGTTCAGTCATTACACAGAGTTCAAGCTTCACTTCCATGTGTTAGAGAGGGGATCACAATACTGTCCTGCAGTTTCATTTTTTTTACTTCCATGCTCACTTCTTTGTTCCTTATCACTGCTTTCAGTGAACCAGCAACCTCTCTGTCCTGCTGTACCCCTTCAAGCACTTTCTCCTCTAAAATTGCATTCTTCCTCATCACACTTCCTAAGTAAGTGAGTGCAGTCACATAATCCATTTCCTTACCACCCACACTCTCTGTGCATGGTATGACTTCATTTCTAGACTATATTTTACTCTTATCTAAATTCAGTCTTAGATTCTGTGACCTACATTTTTTTTTTTTTTATGCAAGGAAGAAGGAACCAAAGGCCACTAGATTGAGTGACAAGCCTAATGGTTTCCTGTAAGCCAGGAAACTATTTACAACGCTGGGTGGTTTCATAGGCATGCCTTCAGCTCACATTCATCCTCACTTAACAATACAGTATCATCAGCAAACAGCAGCACAGGAAGTTTTTACACATACTCTCTCGTTAGAGACACTCCAACATCCACTACCCTACCTAATATCTCATTTATAACTCTTTATAATAAAGAAACCCAGAAACAAAAATGTGCATATGGTTAGACTTGTGATGAGGAGCCATGATTACAGGGACTTGATTGGTGTGGATGATTATTACACAAGGCATGGTATTGTTAGTTCTTTAGCTTTTTTACATTCATTTTTCGTGTTTACAGATCCTACCTTTCCCTATCCTTAGGTGGGAAAAAAGATCAGGATACTGATGATGGTGATTATAGTTCTGTAACTTTCATACTCTCTCTCATTCCTTGTTTTTTATTCCTACCATACTCTATTCGTAGGCAGACAAAAGAAGGTCAGGATGATGATGATGATGATGATGGTAATTAGTTTTTCCACTTCCATACTTTGTCTTTCCTTCATTGTGGATCTTTTTTGAGTCTCATCAATAGGCAGAATATAAGGTTATGATAGTGATGATGATGATGATGATGATAATTCTCCCACTTCTGTACTTTCTCTGTATTTTTTGTGGATCCTACCACCTCACCCTATCCTTAGGAAGGAAAAAAGATTAGAATGATGATGATGATGATGATTTTTAAAATCCAAATTAATCTTTCCATCCATCCATCACTCACTCCTGTATTACAAATTAACACTGATTGATATTTGTGTTGATGCAGTACAAGTATAGCCACCACCCACTGTCAAGCCAAGTTGTGTCGTTGGTGCGCATCGTTCTCAACACCCTGGACGCCCACTGCCACCGTTGCCGTAAGGTTGATGACCCCACCGTGTGTGGTGCTAGTTCAGCGTATTCTAGAGGTCAGTCTCAGCTTAGTCGCATCCTGCCTTGTCTTGGGTTTGATGCGCTGACATATTGTACCATCAACAACAGTAGCCCTGTCATCTCTCCTAGCTTCCTTTCCATGAACTTTGAAAATTACAGTAATATTCCAATTATCTGATGCTGCATCATTCGACATCCATCATTCTCTGACACAGCAATAAATCAGGATGAATTAAAGCAATATCTGACTTTTTAAGACATCAACCAACAGGGAGGAGGGAAATTGAATTTTTCAAACTGCTTGCTGCTTCCCATCATCAACAGTCTCCATCAAAACAAAGCCCAGACTTCTCAGCGCCAGCTAAGCAGAGTCACGCCGGCCCTCATGGCAAGGGTTGCCAGCTTGGCTGAAAAGTTGAAAAACTTTGTGACTTAGTATATCTATTTGTGATTCTATGGAGGCCATGATGATCTGTGACTTATTTAGCCACTGTCATCTTGCTTTGGTGGAATATTTAGTGGATTCAAATGAAACTGTTTACCATAAATACTTTTCTGTTATGAAGTACTCCTGGAGGATAAAGAGATTGAAGACAGTAAGTCATTCCTGTGGTTGTCAGGTCAATAACTACAGCACATACAGTAAGACCTTGATATAACGGACTTCAGTAGACCGGAATTCGCTTTTATCGGACTCGAGGAGCCACCGGACTAAATTCCTATATATCGGAAAAAGTCCGATAAAGCCAGAAGCAGTCCGGACCACTTCAGCTATGTTCACCACAGTAGGGTAAATAAAAGACATGATTATCAGTGTACAGTACAGTATTATTGTATATATTATACCATCTGATTAATGTAGTGAAGTTATAACACAGTACATTACCACAGTGGTAGACAAAACTTTTTAAAAACCATTCATTTGATCCGGACTAATGTCTGATATATCGGAAAAAGTCCGGATTAGCAGGGGGAAGTCCGGATGTCGCTTTTATCGGAATTTCACATTTTTCAGAATGGTTTGGGCCCCCATTAGTCTGTTATAGTGAGATCTTACTGTAATTAGAAATCAGGCAGGTTCAGCAATTTCTCTTATTTAATTTATAGTTTGGGATTCCCTATCTGAGTTAAATGGAATTGCATTAATCAGGAGAGAGAGAGATTATTACTGAATTATCCTTTACAGTGGAGAGAGAGAGAGAGAGAGAATTGAATCATTTCATACATTATATTGAGAGAGTACTGAATTATTCTATAGCTTTGAGAAAGATGGAGGGAGAGAATTAAATTATCCTTTACCGTATAGAAAGAGAGAGAGAGAATATCAAATTATTCAGAATATTGAATTATTCTTTAGCTTTGAGAGAGAGAGGAGGGGGGAGAATTGAAGTATCCTATACATTATAGAGAGAGAGAGAGAATGTCAAATTGTTCTTTAGCTTTGCAAGAGAGAGAGAGAGAGAGAGAGAGAGAGAGAGAGAGAGAGAGAGAGAGAGAGAGAG
>JAGKTI010000133.1:12990-26498 GCA_018397915.1 Birgus latro
ACAGACAGACAGACAGACAGACAGACAGACAGACAGACAGACAGACAGACAGACAGACAGACAGAATTATAAAATTATCTTTTGCATTAGAGAGAGACATACAGACAGGCAGAGAATTATTGAATTATCCATTCCATTAGACAGAGACAGACAGACAGACAGAGAATTATCGAATTATCCTTTACATTAGAGAGAGAAAGACAGAGAAATATCAAGTCATCCTTTACATTAGAGAGAGAGAGAGAGAATTATCGAGTTATCCTGCTAAGTCAACTTTGTGCCTTCTTTACCCCTGCATAGCTGTTGGCATTATATTCGGGTTTTATTTGCCCCTATGTAGAGTACAGCTCTTATGTGTAAGGAGGCTTCCTACATACTGTACAGCTTTTCTCGGCAAGGTGGAGGCAGAGGCTTTTCATCTTGTTAATGCTCTTCCCCTTACTGGCTTCCTTCAACCTCTGTCTCTTCTCCACACTGTTGCAACATTATCTCTTTTCTATCGCTACTTCAATGGTCACTGCTCCTCTGAACTGTCTGTTTACATCCCTTCACCTCTATGACGGGCGCATATCACCCATCTAACGACAAACTCTCATTCCTTTTGTGTCCAGCTCTCTAATGCAGGTGTTAACCGTTACTTCCACTCCTTCATGTATGCAACAGGTCAGCTCTGGAACTGTCTCCCTCTGTCTGTATTTCTTACTGCCTATGATCTCCAGTCTTTTCCATGCAGTGTGTCCAGGGATCTCAAAATGAATGGATCTTGAATTTGGCTCTCTTATCTAGTGTTTGTTTTTTCTCGGAGGGAACAGTTTGCCTACTCCTGGCCTTTAGTTTCTTCTTTCTTGCATTGAAAAAAAAAAAAAGAGACAGACAGACAGACAAAGGGTTATTGAATTATCCTTTATGTCAGAGAGAGAGAAACAAGCCTTCCCTAGTGGGAGGAATGGCCATACTTGCCTGCATGGCCTATTGTAAGCATTATCTGGGCAAGTGAAAAGTGGAGGGGACACAGATTCTATTAATTTGCCCTCATAATAATCTCTCTCTCCCTTTTTCTCTTGCTATGTTACGTGATCTTTGGATGTAATAAGAGAGAGAGAGAGGATATCAATAAAATTTTCTACAGTGCTACAGTATGTGAGTACAGTACAGTATACGGGAGTTGTATACAGTATTTTACTGTAAAATACTTTACTGCACTGCATGTCTTTCTTTAATGCATGTCTGTTTTACTCAGCTTGAATTACAGTGTGTACCAGAGCTGGATACCTCAAACAAAAATTCACTTCTATAAATGCAAATCCGCAACTCAGGCCATTACCTTCCACAACCGCAAATCCGTAAACTTCTTGAAAGTTGCGGTTCAGTAAGTACAAACGCAACTGCAAGCCAATTACACTCGGACCTTCAATTATGCCCAAATATGGTCGACAGTGCGCACCGCATTTTTGAAAATCGCATAATTCAAATACTATAAACAATGCAATAAATAGAATACAGTATGGTCGACATCCTCCCCTATTGGCACATTTTTGCCGCATTTTACCCAACTTTCTATACACACACACACATTTTACAGACTTGTATAATAGTATATTTGTTACAAAAAGTTAACCATAGTAAATAAGAAAAAAAATGTCAGATGTCGCATTCGTGGGCTGGCGGGGCTGGGGTGGGGTCAACTGGGGCCCCGCTGGGCTTTGATCGTTGTCGCTGCTGTCCACAGAAACTCCTTCACGTTCTGTTGATGTATTGAGCTAGGTAACGTTCCATATGAATAAGCACTGTGTTGGTGAAATGACTGTGACTGTCGAATTGTCACGAAACCAGTCAACCACAAGGCTGATTTTAAAGAGTGCTGATAAACTCAAGCTAGCACCCAAGACTTATGGAGGCACTCAATTTGATAGTCGCAATCATTTCACCAACACAGTGCTTATTCATATGGAACGCTACCTAGCTCATTACATCAACAGAACATGAAGGGGTTTCTGTGGACAGCAGCGACAGTGATAGTGACGACGATCAAAGCCCTGTGGGGCCCCATTTGCCCCGCCCCAGCCCCACCAGCCCACGAATGTAACATTTGACTTCTTTTTTTTTCTTATTTACTATGGTTAACTTTCTGTAACAAATATACTACTATACAAGTCTGTAAAATGTGTATGTGTGTATAAAAGGCAACTACAGCGAGGAAGAAACAATTATTAACTAAAGGTGCAGCTAATAAATAATATCCAAAGCCTACGCTATTGAACATAGACACTGATGGATCCCCCTGAAATATAGTTATTAATGTATTGATCAATAAATTATAAGTATATTTATAGAATGACTTGACGGCGAATTGTCTCGGAACCGGCTGACTCACCCAAGCCAAACTCCCGACTGTTATCACAATTTCTTTTTCCTGCTTTCTCCATTTCAATAACTTTCAGTTTACTTTCAAAATTAATCTTCTTGTTTTTCTTGGCATGTGTCAGTGCCATGGTGATAATTCAAGATTAAGTGAATACAATGTATAACACATGAATTATGCCTGGTAGACCCTAACAATGCAAGAGTGCTTGAATACTGAACGGGACGCGTAGAATAAGTTGACCTGAGTCCCGCTTTTTTAAAGTCTGTCCCACTTTTTTAATTGTGACTAAAATGTCCAGCTTTTTTTGCATATTATCTTAAATTTCCCACTTTTAGAAATTACTGTTACATTAGTTATATTATCATGACCTTTTTTTATGAAATTATGATAAATTAGTAAAATTATGAATAATCCAAACAAAATAAAATACTGAACTGGCTTGTCACCTTACGCATTCCATCCGCCTCGTAAATTAGTATGGAATGTAGTTTGATTGGCTTGGTCATCTCAGACGTGCCCGCACAATTTAAAAATACGCGCACAATACGAAAGTTATTTAATCGTATTTTTTTGGATGGTGCCCGCATAATTGGCGAATCGCACAATTCAGATGCGCATTTTTCAAGGATGTACTGTATATCCCGGTCAGTAACATGGCATCAATTTCATTTCATTCTGCATACCAGTAGAGGATTTTATTAAGTTTAGGATGATATTTTTCGTAATGAAGGGGTTGAAAATCATCTCTTGCTACTCATCTACTACAGTTATATCTTTATTTACTCTATTTTGACTATCAACAGATTCCTTTATGAAGTCTGGAAATTGTCTGTAGTACAGAGTGGGATATATTAAATTATTTTTATAGTAAAACTATATATCCATCCATCCATCATCCATTCCTATGTTGCTCCATAAGGAGCATAGGAGCCCGGGGCTAGGCAAGTTGGTCCTGACATTTAAGTTGAGAGTGACCAGCCTCACTCATCCATGAGTGGCATTATGTGAGGAATTAACCCCACCCACCCTTTGAATATAAACCTTCACTGGCTCAATCTGATTGAAGCACCTCAGTTACCCAACTAAACCACCAGGTGCCATAATCTGGTTATATTGTATGGCTACCACCCAGCATAGTAAATGGTTTCCTGGTGTACAGGAAAACATTTTGCATGTCACTCAGTGTAGACCCAACCAGAGGCAGAAAGAAAAGGAAAGAAAGAAAGACAGAAGAGGGAGTGTAAAGTCACCCATAGGTAGAAGAAAGAGGAAAGAATGAAGGACAGAAGAGCAAGGATGGAAGAGAGGAAAGGGCAGACACTCAAAGCAGCACTACATCAAGTGAGTGGATGGTGAGTGCCCCCACGTACAACATAAAACTATACAGTATGTATTTTAAATATTATTATATCACAGTAATATGCACAAGAGATGTAGTGGTATTAGAGGTAGACTGCAAGATGATGCTGATTTCATGTGTGCGGCGTGTTGGGGAGAGCAGGTGGAGATTGTTAGGCATGAGAGGGTTGAACTTGCAGGTGAGTCTCTTGAGTGTGTGGAGTTTTGTTATCTGGGAGACATGTTATGTGCCGGACGTGGGGCTGGAGTTAGCTCGGTTGCTAGGGTGAGAAGTGATTGGAAGAAGTTCAGGGAGCTGCCACCTCTCCTGACATTGAGAGGACTCTCCTTACGTGCTAAGGGGTCTTTGTATGCAGCATGTGTTAGGAGTGTGATGCTGTATGGTAGTGAGACCTGGGCAGTAAAGGAAGAGGATATTCGCAGGTTTAAATGTACAGAAATGACAATGATTAGGTGGATGTGCAGTGCGTCCCTGCATGCAAGGCCTGGGGGGGCTGGGTTTACGATGGAAGAGTTGAGAGGTAGGATGGGACTGGAGTGTATTGGTGTTCTGATGAGGAGAGGTAGGCTGAGGTGGTTTGGACATGTGGAGAGGATGGGGGATGATAATTGGGTACAGAGGGTAAGAGGTGTTAATATTGGGGGAGGGGTTGGGAGGGGTAGACCGAGAAAGACATGGGACGGGGTCATTAAGTGTGACTTAAGGGTTAAGGGACTGAACAGGGAGGCTGCCAGGGATCGAGCAGCGTGGAGAGCCACCATTAGGTGACCAAGGCCGACGCCTGCAAGCATGTTAGAGCCTTCAAAAACGAAATGAAACGAGTAATATACAGCATTAGACTGTTTTTGTTACAAAACAAGGGTAAATCATTCACTGTTATTGATAAATGAATTAAATTATTACAGGGTAGTACTCCCGAGGGGAATGGGAATGCTGGTGATAGGGAGAGCTGGAGCTCCTGTTTCACTAGCTACCTAACCATCCCCCTTTGCTGACCTTTTCAGTGTGACAGTAACATGGAGAGTAGACCAGCATACTCTCCCAAACATTTCCTCTAACTATCTTATGCACTACACCACATGTGCTTTACATATTACACAACGTATCCCACTTCGTTACAGGGGTTGACGCCAGCAAGGGCATGCGGCCAGAAAACTTTGCCCCTGCTACCTAGTGGCGGACTTTGGGGGGAGGCGTGACTGGGGCTCCGCCGGCATAGATCATGGGTCCGGGGCGAGATGGGGCTCGAACCTGTGGTAGAGGGTACAGGGCAATGCGGTTCCCAGGCTGCCGCTTCCGCTCAATAGAGAGGGGCCCAAACCTGGGAGTAGCGCCCCACGAGGCTGCCCCATCAGTGGATGTATAATGGCGGGGCAGTTGCAGTGCCAAGCCGCGCTTGGAGGGTGTCCCTGCAGGTGTCCTGGCAGGGTGCCCCGAGGCCACTACCACAGCCACTGGTAAGCTGGTGGGCTAGGGGTCCCAGATCCATTGCCTGGACCTGGGACTGTGCAATGGGTCGGGCCTTTGGAATGTTTACCCCCCCTTTATCTTACCAACTATGAACTACAAATACAAGCACTGAAGCAAGCCTGAGGACAGCAAATCACCCAGGGGGTTTAGGGTGGGTTCGTGGAATGTGGGAAGTTTGAGAAGAAGAGCAGGGGAAGCCGTTGAGGCACTCAGTAGGAGGTGGGTGGATGTGGCATGTTTGCAGGAAGTCCGGTACAGGGGTGGATCAGCCAGAAAGATTGTTGGGAAGGATTGCTACAGTAAGTTGTTTTGGCAGGGGGGAACTGACGGATATGGGGGTGTGGGTGTGTTGGTTGCAGAGAATTGGGTGGAATATGTCATGAATGTTATGAGAGTAAGTGATAGGATATTAGTAGTGAAAATTTTGATCGGGCAGAAAATGATTTCAGTTATATCAGCATATGCTCCACAGGTAGGATTGGATGACGCAGAGAAGGATAGATTTTGGGATGATTTAATACGTGTAGTGAGTGGTATGGGTGATGATGAGGTACTGGTTCTGGGAGGGGATTTAAATGGTCATGTGGGTGAAGCAGCTCAAGGTTATGAAGGAATCCATGGAGAATGTGCATATGGTGTGAGGAATGCGGAATGGGAAAGAATACTCAAGTTTGGGGAGGCTATGGACATGATTGTTTGCAACACACATTTTAGGAAAAGAATGAGCACAGTATAGTCAAAGTCGGTTGGTCCACTTAGTAAGCTTATTATTTATAAAATGAACATATATTGGTTATAAGTGTGTGTGAGGCGGAGTGGTGTGATGCCTCGTCATGTGGTGCGCTGTGTGTGCACTGAGGTTGCAATCTGTGTTAATCTTGGTTTATGTATATTCTCCTAGATATGATATGTGGTGTAACCCAGGAAAAATAGGGATGGTTTCTTTAGAAATGGAGTAAACAGTGTAACACGTTGTCACTGGGTATCGCTACGAGTCCATATGAGACCGTGGATTATGGGAGTTTCCCCTGTTGAAGAAGTTTTCTATGATGCAGTCGGGTGGAGCGAATTTTCATGTATTGTGTTAGGCGGGTCCGGTGTTTTATAAACTGTGTGGAATAGAACTCCCACTCTCTCAAATATTCTAGTGTATCGGAGACAATTGATTTATTAAGGTCCAGTAATTTAATCTCCGCTTTATGTCAGGGCCACCCTCTACAATGGCCCCAGTGATACCAATATAGATAAGTAAGTTTTAATAGAATGTGTTTGTTATAATCCTCTGGGGTAGTATACGTAAGACTGAGTGGCCCGCAAGGCATGTTTCATCTAAAGAACCACGCTCTCAAATATTATTCTCACGCTACCCTGTTATCGCCGTAGGCCTTCTGTCCCTCTTCCATCGTACGGGACTAATATCATTAATACTTTTTTTTCCCGGCAACTGCTGGGTGGTGGCAGCAATACCAAATTATTTTAATTATTAACGAGGCCTTCTTAATGTTCTGGCAGTAACAGAAAACACTGGAATAATACTTAAATCAAGTATCAGTAAAATTTCTTATTAATTCAAATACCCTATAAATCAAAATCTCTATAGTATCAAAATTTTTAAGGGTATCAAAATTCTACTATTGCACTGGCGGCAAACGCGGTGTGATTAGTTAATTTAATTTCCCTATAATGCCCAAAAATCGCGGCATTAGACTGGTGATCGCATCGGTGGGATTTACTTTAATAATTTGACTCATATTTATGGGTAATGCAAAATTCTCGCATTAGATGTGCACTCAAATATGGGACACAAAGCATAAAGTAAACAAAATGTAAGTAGAAAAATTATGATTTAGAGGTGTGTGGGGCAAAAATGTTCACCAGTTGACTAGATAGTGAATGTATGTAAGATACATGGTAATCACTGAGAAAACCACCTCTTTCACACCCTGTGCAGTCAAATATGGGACACAAAGCATTAAGTAAATAAAATGTAACCAGAGAATGAGGATTTAGAAGTGATTATGGAAAATATTTGGCAGCTGACAGTGTACTCACATGTCTGTGGTCGCTGTTTACCCCACCTCTAAAGCTCTGACAGTGGTGAAAATGCTCTTGAAGCATGTACAGTAATCCAGTGTTGAACTGCACTTAATCCTTAGGACTGTGAATTATGATTGTTTAAGCAAAAACTCACGGCAGTTCAGAGGCAACTATCGGAGTGGCGGGAGGGGGAGACAATGGGAATGTGAATGTAAACAAGGCCGTTCGGCGCCGCGCGCCAAATTCAAACTTACGGGTCAAAAAGAAAATAGTTTTTTTCCCCCCACCCAATATTTTGGCATTTTTGGGTTTCGAACATCAGCCTACGATGTCCGAACAGTGGTGTAACCGGATAGTGGTCGTCCGGAAAGTTGAGAGATTAGTGTAATAATTCTTCCATATACCGTATTTTGCGGCATATAAGATGCAGCATTGTGAAAGATACCCCCTAATTCTGGCAGGGCAGTTTTGTGAAAAAAAGTTTCCCCCAACTAAGACTGCAGTAAGGTTTCTTGATATAAGCCCTTACCACTCAGATGCACACACACCTTTCAGAATTTATTCAGTACTGCTCATCAGCCTTTGTTTTTTTTTTTTTGTTTTTTTAATGTACAAAGAATGGTGCAGGAAAAGAAAGCAAAACCCCTTCTTAACAAAATGTGACTGATATGAGCCATTATCACTTAGATACACACTCAACTTTCAGAATCTATTCAGTTCTGCTCATCAGCCTTTGGTTTTTTTCTTTTATGTACAAAGAATGGTACAGGAAAAGAGAAAAGAAAACAAAACCCCTTCTTTACAAAATGTTACTTCGATCCATGAGGCCATCTCAACACTGTTTATGTTTGAGGTGTCCGATTTCTGTCATACAATAATATGAGAATGTTCATCTTCAAAATATAATTAATATGTATCAGTAAATAGATGTAAACACTATTTTTAAATTCTTATGAATTTAAAACCACAAATGAACTCAATACAGTCTGTTCTTTCATTCATTGATGAAAATATAAAGGCCATTAAAAGAAGAAATACACTTCATCTCCAGATCAAGTTCTTGTATGTAGATTAAAATTACAGACAGCACAAACAGAATACAAAAATAAAGTACAATGAACATTCACATCAGTTCATTTATCCCAAAAGAACCCTGTCATACTCCACACCTCTGGTGTTACGGAATTTTCCTCACATTGTCTTGACTCAGGTGTCATATCAGACTACTACCATCACTAATTATGCAATCACTAACCTCTAAATTCCTCCCCATATAATATAAAAATGCAGCACTTGTAAAAACACACTAAAAAAAAAAAAGACTGTTTTACAACTGATGTTCAATACAGCGAAGCTGTTTGGCAACAGGGTAGACAACTGTCTCTACCCTCTTCTGTCAGTATCACTCCCTCACTGTCAGCTATGTTTGCATTGCAGCATCAACAATTGAAAATGAATACTTCACTGATCAGAATTTACAGTAAACAGACATACATCTCAAAACATATCGAGTATGATGAAAACATTCATTGTTACACCTTAGTAACACTGCTGCCTCCCAGTCGCTTGACAGCTGTCTCTACCCTCTTCTCCCAGAGTCATTCCCTCACAGTCAGCTGTTTTCCTTGCAGTATCAACAATTAAGAATGCATACTTCACTGATCATAATTAGTTAAAAACAGACATCCATCTCAAAACATATTCGAGTACGGTGAAAACATCCATTTTTGCTTGCGTCATAGTAACACTGCTGCCTCCCAGTCGCTATGGTACGCACACATGCACTCATGTACACAGGCACACACCACACGCATCATTCACGTGCCTCTGAAACTGAAAATTTGTACACCTATCCATAAACTTCATCATGAAATAAATGGAGGCTAATGAATGTAGAAATTTGTACAAGTAAATTTTAAAAAATGTACAAGCAAATAAAAAAAAGAAGCTTAAAAAGTATAATTAAACTGGTGCTATCTCTTCGTAAATTATTTGCAGGACAAATGTAGAAATTCTGAGTAGGCAGTATTGCCAAACGTTTTCAATTTATCCAATCAAAGATTTTTTATTGCACATAATCAGTTTCATTACCCAAAATCAGGTTGATCACTCCAAAAATCAGATTGATCACTGCACAATTTGTGATCACTGCACACTTATGTTAAACCTTGCAGACTCCACCACACACAATCCTTTTCATAAAAATGTCATATCAAAATTTACATCCTTCCCTCAAACATTTTCTGATAGTTACAGCTGAAAGGTTAGGTGAGCGAGGGAGACCTTTCCACTTTCTAATCTTTGATTTATTCTAACATTTTAGTCAAAGAAGCAAGCTGCCAAGCATGGGCTAACTGGCCTACTGCAATTATTCATTGCTAACACAGTCATTTTAAATGAGCACAGGCAAAACTTTTCAGACTTGGGGCATTTGAAACAGCCCACATTAACCTCCTCAGTACATGTTGCCATATGGCGAGCATGAATAAAGTACCCTATAAAATACGTTGCTGGGCCGAAGGGATTATAATACGCGGATTATCACTGTCCCCTAGCCGGACTACTCCCACTCCTACCTCCTTAACCCACACCACACTCACACCCACACCCTCAGGGTTCTGGTCGTTTTGGCCGTAAGTCATTGAGGCTGTAACGTCCAAACTGGCAAATGGACGAATCGCCTAACGGCTTAACAACAGAACGTAACCTGTTTGGACATTACAGCCTAAATGATTGCCATTGCCAATCTTGACAGCTTTGCTAAGGCAGCAGAAATGCAGAGGGTGAATGGTATCAATCATTCTGATCGCTTCATCTGCTGATTAATAGGGATTAAAGAATCCCCCCGAGCTAGACCTTACAGTGAGATCATATTGCCCCGCTAGGTAACAGGAGGGCGATACCCCTCCCGGCACGGCAGTCGCGGCCGCGGCTCGAACTCGCGACCCCCCGGTCCCGAGCTCGATGCTCAACCTCTGAGCCACCGTGCCCCCGCTTCATCTGCTGAAAATACAACAAAAATGACGGACGCTGTTATGAATGCCCGTCAGGTACTGCTTTTTCAGATATTGTATCAGTTATGCTACTCAGTAAATTTTATCCTATTTTCATAACAAAGTACTGTACTGTGATTGGGTGTTCCCTGAGTTGCATGGACATTGCTAAAGTACTTCGGTCGGCTGAAAAAGTGAAGCTGTGACATCAGGTAGTACTGTTTAATGTCACAACTGTTTTTCCTGTTTCATGCTATTGGTGTAATAAAACTGTTCCTTTCTATGATACTCTTGTCTGGCATGAAACAAAATGTCACTAAGAGAGGCAAACCCAACCCGAGTGATTGAATTTCCATATGCGACAGAAATCAGTTTTGATGACTTGGCAGTTTCGCTAGTCAGCATCTCTCCAATGTGACTGCTTTGCTAGTTAGTGAGTGGATGTCCAGCAAAGTGGTCATGATTTGCCTTTCAGAAGGTTAGCAGACAGTTCACTAGCGATCGTATTAGCTTGCTAGAGTAGGGTGGATGCTATACGCCAAACTGCTAAATTACTAAACCGCTATACTGCTGAACCTCTTGACGGTATTGGCCAGTTGAGCTGTAAACAAACTGTAAATGTTTTGTGTGTTCTTGAACTAGTGTGTTTCTAAAATATGCTGCATATATATGCTCAGAAAATGTCACAAAGAGAAACCAACCTAATTAGAGTGATCGAATTTCCATTCATGACGAAACTCTGTTTTGATGACTCGGCAGTTTCTCTAACCAGCATCTTTCCAATATGATTGCTTTGCTAGTTAGTGAGTGGATGACAGGCAAAGTGGTCATGATTGCCATTTAGAAGGTTAACAGACAGTTCACCAGTGATCATGTTACTTAGCTAGAGTGGATGCTAGACATTAAACTGCCAAATTGCTAAACTGCTAATGACATTGACGGTGTTGGCCAGTTGAGCTGTACATAATCCCATGAAGTTTTGTGTGTTCCTGAGCTTGCGTGTTTCTAAAATCAGGCGCATATATACACTAGTATATATAATTTTTTACAATAGATCTAGTCTGTATACTGTAGAAAACACTTGTGGTTGCCCAGCAGTGAGATGATCATCTTTATAAGAGTTTCTTCTAAGTGGAGCCAAGCTAACCTGCCTAGTCTGGCCTCCAGGATGCATAGGGATATTTTAAGGTTAACTTTGAGACAACAAAGTGCATCTTATATGCCACAAAATCCGGCATCTATCTATTATATATAGAAGATAGATAGCTATAGATACATATATTTCTATCTGTCTATCTATCCATCTATCAATCTGTCAATCTATCATTGCATCCACCAGATGATATTGTTTACTTTTGAGAAAGTTTTTAGTGACAAGGTTGGAAAGTCTCCATTAACTCATTCGCATTCTGTTATCTCTCCCTCAGGCAAATAAGAATCATCTGAAACTGTCGAGAAAAAACTAAACTGATGCAACATAATACTGAAGCAGTTAAAATAAGAACTTACTGTAATGCATGAAAAATGCAAAAATAATTCTTTGTGTCCTCTGCCCAACCCCAGAAGTGAGTCAGGGATCACTGGGAGGCAACGAAGGAGAGCACCAGGGTGGAGGTGAGTCTCCACCCCTCTCCCCGAGTCTGCACCCAGTGTCAGGGGCTGGGGCAGGGCGGGGCATGGCAACCGGGGTGCACGGTGAACAACCCCCACGCTCACAGCAGTTCCCTGAACATAAGTCTGCTTTTACACCTGTGGCTCAGGATGCAAGGTAAGAAGGAGAAAAAGAAGTGTTCATAGTTACTGGAGTTACAGTTATTTTGTGAGAGAGAGAGAGAGAGGATAATTTGAAGGGCTTTAATAATGACTGGATGGATTACGGATGCTGGAGGACCATCTCACTCAACAATCAGCCGATATTTCTTCTGTTTTAATGCTCGTTTTTTTTATCCTACTAACATCACATTTCAGTGGGAATGACAGTAGTGATAATGAAGATAATGACAGTCTTCATTGTAAGTCAGGAATGTTTCAGAATATTACACCATTTTCTTTACAGTTTGCACTGTAAATTGGAGAATGCAAATCATTTTCATAAGTTCCAGTGGAACTATTGTTCACATTGTTTGTAAAGCCAAGAGTATACCTGCATGTGTTGAACTCAGTCACCTGAAGACAGGTCTTTATGTTTCTTTATCTCTAACAGCCTCTTAGTTCAGTCCTTTAATCCTAAGGTCACACTCTTTGACCTCATCTCATCTTTTTTGGCATGTCTCTCACAACTGTACCTTCAGTGTTCACACCTCTTGCCCTCTGCTACTGTTGTTGACCTCCATCCTCCCCACATACTGTCTGCCACTTCTCTTCAGAACATTGAATGCAGTCAAGTCCCATCCTTCCACTCAATTCTTCATTTGCAGTTATAACCCCCCCCCCCCAGGTCTGTCGTTCAAGACACACTACACATCTTTCTAATCATTCTCTCATCTCTGTATTTTTGAGTCTATGAATACCCTCCTCCTTAACTGCCGAAGTCGCAGTACCATGCAGCATTACACTCCTAACACATGCTGAATACAAGTATGGAGAAGTCTCTAAACTTCATCCAGTCACTTATCTTTGCTACTGAGCTAGCTGCAGTTCCATTTTCAGCACATACAGTAATCTGTCAATTATCTGGCATAGTTCAATTAAACCTCCTGCCAGATATTGCAAAAATGCCAGATATTACATCAGTACTCCAAGTTGGCTATCCATTCAGCGTTGAGGTGGATAATATGTCACCACACTAAGCTGTCCATCTCGGCCCTCTGTCCTGAAAACTTTCCTGAAGTTCCTGCAGTATTACCCACGAGTAATAGATTGAAATCAAGCATAAAATACAATACAATATTGATTCTCTACTTATAGTACAGTAATACAGTACAAAATATAATCATTTTCATGCTCACCTAGTGTTGGCACTGCCACAAAAGCCACAAATTCAGCCATCATACAGAACTAGGGTACAGTAGTCAGAGCACTAGGGCATGGAGCACTGAAGGGCCACAGGGGAAGTCACAGCACTACAGCAACGAGTGAGGCACAGGGGGCCACAGGCTAAGTCAAAGCACAGGAGGTTAGCTACCACATGGGTCACAAATGCGCAGGTCAGATATGTCCTCTCAATATGGTGTTCAGTGGAGAGAATAAGAGGGCAATGGTTGGCCTGGTGAATCGGATGGGCTGCTTCTGCAACACACTGTGATTGGCTATTGTTTGTTGCTGTGTTGCGAGGCCTATCCAT
>JAGKTI010000133.1:43380-56959 GCA_018397915.1 Birgus latro
TCTCTCTCTCTCTCTCTCTCTCTCTCAATTGTTTTTTTTTTTTTTTACTTGTACCTTGCTGCAGATGTTTTTGGTGTGCTGTAGTGTTGCTGAAACACTGGTAATAATTTCTTTGAAACATTGTAGAAACAAGGCAAAAATTAGTCATTCATGAAGGTTTTGAAGGCCTGTGGAGTTCTTAGCCAAGGATCACCACCAGATGGATAGGGGTCACAGTTTTGTCACTGCTTAGTTCAAATCCACGCAATAACAGTATCCTTGGGGGATGACTGTATTATGTTGGCCTTGACTGAACTATACTTGAACTTGGGGATTTAGATATAACTCTTAGTGTCTCTGTGTGTACAGTTGCACTTACTGAAGTTAAATAAAATTGTTACAGATAACGAGAACAAAATAATGAAAGCATGGTTAAGGATGCTGTCAAGCACATTCTTCTCAGTTTGTTTTTGGATATGACATGTTAATCCCATAACTACAATGATGTCTTTTCTGTTTCTTCATGCTGCCTTCAAAAGATTTAATGCAGTCTAGGGTAGATTTTTCTAACTGTAGGGGTTGATCCAGTATAAGAGATCTTTGTTAAGCCAAACAAAATAGTTAGGAGGGAGCAAGAACAAACTTCAGTATAATAATCTCCTGGTTATCCAGCATTACATTAACTTGCAAATGTCTTTATCCAGTGAGAAAAAATCTGGCTGAATTATGCATTATCGGTTTTTATGACATTAACTGATTGTACGTTATTAACCACACAGGAATAGGCACAGGAATAATAAGTCTTGAGTACAGTATACAGTAGCTGTATATGTCACTGTAAAATACTGCACTGTATGTCAGGAAAGCCCAATTGGGGTTATTTTTTCTGTGTTCAGATAGCTTACAGTATGATATAGGGGTTTTGTAAGGGACATGCACCTCATAGAGGGGCTGTGGGGGTAGTACTGTGGTATCTGAAAAAATGCATTATTCAACATGGCTTATGCTGAATTATGTTGGATAATCTGAAGTTTACTGTATGCAAATACATCATCAGAGCAGAGAGGTTAATCTCTTTTTAGTGTGAATATGATGGAGACACAATTAACTCTTTCCACATGATGGTCTTTGTTTGTAGCTTAATTTTTCTCTGACCAAATTATTTTATTCAACTTGGGAGTGATGTGTGGTAGTGAATGGGTTAGAAGTAAATTCTGTTAACCTGTCACTACAAGAGACTTCCTCTAAATGTCAAAACACATCTGTTGGTAGGAGGAAACTACAGTAGACTTCCATGGGCTGAAGGTATAAAGTACTGTATTCTGATGGTTTTAGATAGTTTTTTTTTTTTTTTTTCAGTGCTCCTTCCTTGCCAGGCCATCTTTGCACATGGCAGATTAATGTTCTATTCTGAATTCCCTGTTCAAACTTTGTATGATATAAAAAAGACAAAAGTAACATACCAGAAGATTTTTTTTAAAATGAAAAATAAATCACTAATGAAGAGGCACTAGAAAGCCTCTTGAGCTTTTGATAAGTGTATGGTACCAAGTAAGAAAGCATTATGATTACTGTATAATAAAGATTCACGAAGTAAGTAGGCCTCCTTAACCTGTGGATTGCGAGCCGTAGCTCAGGCTGTGCTGGCCGTGTATCACCATTAACTACTCTTACCGTACGCAAACTTACGCATGGTGCTACACAGAGACGGAGAGAGATATATTTTTTCTTTTCACCAGATAGTGCCCTGGATGTTTATCTTCAAGTTTAAAAATATGCAAAAACAAAACAAAACAAAAAATTTGTTTCTTGTTTTTAATTTTTTTATGTTTCCCCTATGTAAAGTTACGCATGGCTCTATGCAAAGACAGAGAGAGAGAGATTTTTTTTTTCACCAGATGATGCCCTGGATGTTTATCTTCAAGTTTATAATAAACAAAAACTAAAAAAAAAAAATCTTCATTTTTGCACACCACGGGGTGGAATAAAAAAAGGTAATTGCGCAATCCACGGGTTAATACAGTGGATATGCTTCATCCCTGTGTTGTTTCATGGACATACCCTGTAAATTTAAGAATTTGAATTTCATTAAATCAGGCTTTACTGATCTACCAGGAGACCCGCCGACATGTCGTAAAAATGACCCCGCTAATACCAATACACCAGTCCTGTATGAGACAGCCCTAGCATGTATTCAATATGGACGGTGGGTGTTAAGCGCCGAAGTGGTGACATGTAGATTGTAGGAGGACGACTGGGCCTTGATAGCAGGCTGTGAAGCCTATGCCCAGAGTCGGACACACAAAAAAAAAAAAAAAAAAAAAAAAAAATGATTTGTTTGCAGGTGATGATGATTTTAAGTTATTGTAAATAAACTGCACTATTTACCAAATTGTTGTGTTGAGTGAGAAGAGAATAATTGTGACAGTACATTGTACAGTATGATCTTTTCCCATCAGCCCAGCACTGGACAGTGATGATGTTGAGCCAGAACTGGAGGCCATCCCAGAGAGTCCCAAGTCTGACAGTCCTACATGTCAGGTGAGTTATCTCATTCTGCCACTCATCTCTGTCCTCTGTATGGGTTGTTAGTAGGTCATGTTTTGTGTTAGCATTGGGTAAGGTTTAGGCAGCCCTCACTGTAAGTCAGGGAATTGACAAGGGATCAATTTGCTTGGATAATATATGTAAGGAAAAAGCACATGACAAGGGTTTGCCACTTCATTTTAATGTGATATTCAGTGGCTAGACTCTGACAAGTGTATATGAAGTATATCTGTAAAGAAGTTTTTAAAGTCATGAATGATGCATTAATAACTGAGTGGCTTATATCTCTGGGTATGCTGTTGATTATACATTTTCCCTGCTACTGGATCCTAGCTTAGCTCATCTGTAGCATGATTATGATAATGCATTCCAAAAATCACAGCTTAAAGTCTTTATACAATACTTGAGATCAGCAAAAACTAGTGAATCAACTTCATAGGTTGGAATGGAGCTTTAATGGGCAATTTTTCTGCTTCTTACTTCAACTTAATGGCAAAAAAGACTAAAAAAATGACTGATAACAAAGGTTTATTGTGTTGTATAGGTGTCTGTTGAAATTTATATTAATTTTGTGTAATAACAGTAAATGTGACTCCCACTCTAATGTATGAAAATGATCCCTCTTTTGGAAAGATGCAGGTCAAGAGTGAGAGGAGTGGAAGTGAATAAATTGTGAAATGGATGTAGAGTTACTTGGAGATATAGACAAATGAGAAAGGTAAGGAATTTTGTGGTATTGATATGGATGTGCTGGAAAATGTGAGAAGTACCATGAGATGGTTTGGCTCCAGAGAGAATGGAGAATGAGAGATTGACCAGGTTAATGTATGTCAGTGAGATGGAAGGGGAGAGGATGAGGTAGAGACCAAGGATGAGGTAAAGGGATAGGGTGGAGAGGACCACAAGTGAGGTTGGCCTGAGTTGGAGAGAAGACAGTCTGATGTTGGAGAACAGAGTGACATGGAGGCAGTTCATCTGTATCCACCCTTTTTGGGTGACTGTAGATAGATAGGTAGATAGACCTAGTAGATAATTTGTTAGTACAGTACAGTAGTTGATATATAAAAGCAGCACAACAGAAATTTGTATCAGGCAGGTAATATTGACAGTTATGTTTGTCGTGCCGCTACCCAGGTGTCGTTACGGTATTTCTCGGGAATATATTCTCCCGTATTTAATAATGAATGTTAACGTGGTCTAAATCCGCCTNGGACTCTCCTCCAGGCTCTAGTCTGAACTGAGGTCTGTACCCCTTTCTGGCCTCAGAAAGTTGCCAATATTCGCCAGCGGGTCATGTGGGGTGTGGTGGGTGATGACTTCACCCACTCACCCAACACCGTCATCCACATATCACCCGCTTCATCCACCGTAGAGGCCCTATCAGACTCGCTGCGTCAGCTCGGTTCCCACACCGCAATATCCCATAATCAGCTTACGCTCTCACGGTCTGAACTGCCTAGCCAACACTTTTCCTGTGTAAACAACTTGACCAACACCACCTGCACTACCCCTCTCTCTCTCTTCCTCCTTCCTCCAGTTATCTCTTTCTCTCAACCTCTCTTCCTTATTCCATCTCCCTATTGCCCACAGCTGTACACAGAATCCATCGAATCTCTACTCTTTCTCCCCTGTCCGCGTTTCATCCTAAACTCACTTCCGGCAGGCGGTGTCACCTGCACACTTGTATCAGCTGTGAGTCTTACATCTGCCCGAGGGGATGCATGTCGGCTTCCCGACATGTTTAAAAAAAACATCATTTTAAGATGAGCCATAACTGAGATATAGGTTTTAGTAAGAGCAAAGTTCTGTTTCAGTAACACCTCAGGACAGTATTATTAAGTATTGGAGAGACCATTTGTAGTGACAGGGTTAGAAACAGTGTCTGTTAACATCTTGACAACCTGAAGTCTCTTCCTAAGATAAATAAAATCATCTGAAGGTAGTAAGAACAAAATATATTAAAGAGGTTAGAAAATCCTGAAAAGATGTTTTTGTAAGAACTGATTTACTTCACTACAATGATTTTTTAAAATGTATTCTTATTACTTTCAGGTGATTTTATTGACTGTGGAAGAAAATTGTGAACTCAGAGGGTTAGATGTAGCTTTCCTTAACCCCTTCAGTACGAGAGATGTAAACTGATTAAAATTTTCAGATGGTCACAAGCGAAAAACAGAATTATTTGATATGAGAGAAGGGATAAGACTTACCTTCAGATTAACTTAATGGCTTAACCCATTCATTTACGAGGTCTGTTCAGAAAGTGTCCGACCTTAGGCTCTAAAAAAATAAACAGCTAACCAGTTGAGGTAGGACACTAATCCCCCTCAAAGTAGGTTCCCCCTGATTTGACACACTCAGCCCAGCATTCTTTCCCCTGCCTGAAACATTTTTCAAAGTCAGTTTTCAGTATCATTTGCAGGTGCTCCATCGTATTCGTCATGATCTCTTATCTCGTCTCAAATCAGGAGCCCATCAGCGGAGTTTTGAGCTTGGGGAATAACCAAAAGTTGCACAGAGCTATGTCTAGTGAGTAAGGAACCTGCTGGACCTGCAGGATATTGTGCTTGGTCAAAAATTTCTGAATCAGTTGAGAAGAATGGATTGGGACATTGTCATGGTGCAGCTTCCAACTTGTTGCTTTTCAAAGGTCTGGTCTCTTCTGCTGAACTGCATCATAAAGAAGATGGTTAACATTGAAGTAGTAATGTTTGTTGACAGTCTGACCTCCTGATGCGTATTCATGATGCACAACACCATGGTAGTTAAAAAAAACTGTCAGCATGCGAGTGCATTTCACCTTGCTGCAGACCTGTCGTCCTTTTTTTGGCTGAAGTGACCCTGCATGCTTCCCTTGGGATGACTGTGCTTTGGTTTATGGGTTGTACCCGTACACCCATGGCTCATCTCCATAAACAACAGTTTTTAGAAAGTCTGGATCGTGATTTGTACATTCCAGCAGGTCTTGAGCAATGTTCAACTGAGAGAAGAGATCATGACAAATGTGATGAAACACCTGCAGGAAATACCAAAAACCGACTTTGAAAAATGTTTCAGGCAGTGGAAAGAATGATGGGTAACGTGTGTCAAGTCAGAAAGGACCTACTTTGAGGGGGATTAGTGTCCTAGGTCAACAGGTTAGTAAGGCCAGATACTGGCATATCCCAGTTTAATGATGCAATTGGTTAAGTAAAAACCCATTGCTGGGTGAGGTATCGTATCTTAGGGTAGATTTAATATATAAAGTACCAGGATGGGTTTTTGACCCTTGGCTTTCCCCCCAACCAAGTTCTAAACCTACCCAAATGAGTCCAATAAAGTTTAAAGCCAATCTAAATGGCCTAACAGCTGTAAAAGAAGCTAACCTAAGCCTAAATCCAGTGTTTGTCTTGCTTATACCCTGTCAAGGTCACTGGAGAATGCAGTCTCTGACTTATATTCCAACTTGGTAGAGAAGAAACAGCAACATTGTATACAATCCCACCATCAGATGGTCCCGGGACAATTAAATAAACATCTGTTATGCATAATAATAATGTATGAATGACACAGAATCATCCAAGATGCGAATTATTGTGATGGAGAATCGTTGGTGTTTTGAGAGGGAATTCTCTTGATGGGGAATCCAATTCATGATGCAATCGGGATTGCCTTTTCACGGCCCCTCTTTATGTCGTTTTTGTTACTGTTCTGGTTGCTTAGCACTTTTATTTTATTTTCTCTTATTTTCTGACATTTGCTTTGAAATTCCTTTGTATTTTCAAAGTGTTTTTCTTTGAACAGCCCAAATGTAAACATATGATTTATCAGATGCGATCGGAATAGCCTTTTCAATGACACCACTTAAAGTTGTTTGTTCATGTTCCTGAGCTCCTTCATTTTTCGTCTCTTATCTTCCATCATTTATTTGGAAATTCCTTTGTACAGTATTATCAAAACGTTTTTCCTTGAACAGCCCGAATGTAAACGCATGATTATCAATGTCACAGTTTTCATCAGTGCATAGAATATTTGCTCTCTAAGGTTTTCATAATTATTAAAATTTATTTAAAATTATTATTTTGTATGCCATGATAGGTTAGATGAGAGTTTAGTGGTCAAACACGAAATATTCTTTGTTGAGTTGCCTAGTTGACTGGACTGTTTTGTACCTCATCCGATGGGCGAGAATCTCTACCCCAACTGACGGTATTCACTCCACCTACGACTAAAATGCATTAATCTATGTTTAAAAACAGTTTATGTATCAACCTGAACACAAAGTTTAAGTATAAAATATCATCAAAATCTGTATAATAAAAAAAAAAAAAAAACGGGGGTAGGCCTACGATAGGCGGGGGGTAGGGTGGTATTTCTACCCCCATCACTATTCCAGGGTATCGCATCTAGGGGTATCATATATCGGGGTTTGCCTGTACTTTCTGACAGGGTTCTGGAGTCGGCGATAATATTTCCCGACTCTGACTCCAACTCCAGAAATTTTACAAGTACGACTCTGACACTGACTCTGACTCCAACATAAGTACTGTATACAGTATACTGTACAGATAATATGGTACATGTATATAATGCAGGTAAATTAATAATATTTATGCATTTTCTGTCTGTCTATCTATTGCCAGATGCCTTAATCCCATAAGGGGTGGCCACAAACGAATTGCCTCCATGTCACCCGGTCCCATGCCGTTTCATTGCCCTGCTCCCAGCTCACCCCCACCCCTCCCCCCTCTCTCTCATGTACCTCTCCACTCCATCTCTCCATCTCATCCATTGCCTTCCCCTCCCTCTCTCCCCCTCCACCTCACTCACATGCACTCTCCTCATTAGTCTCTTGTTCTCCATCCTCTCCACATGGCCAAACCACCTCAATGGATTTCTCCTAATACTTTCTATCATATCCACATCCCCACCACAATGCTTCTTCACTTCCTCATTTGTTAGTCTTTCTCTCCATGTAGCTCCACATTCTCCTCTCAAATAGCTCATTTTCACTGCTCTCATTCTTTACTTGTGTCCAAACTTCACTTCCATACATTAGAGTTGGTATCACAGTACTGCCCAACAGCAATTTTTTCTCTTCCATGCTCACTTCTCTGTTTCTTATCACTGCTTTCAAAGAACCAGCAACCTTTCTTCCTTGTTGCACCCTTTCAAGCACTTCACCCTCCAAACTTCCATCCTTACTCATCACACTACCCAAGTACTTAAATGCACTCACATTTTCCACTTTCTCATCATCCAACCTCACTGTACATCCAGTGACTATTTCTCTTGCAGACCATAACTTTACTCTTCACTACATTCACCTTTAGATTCTGTTTCTTACACACTCTTCCAAACTCATTCCCAAGCCTTGCAGTTCCCGTTCATCTTCACTTAACAATACTCCATCAGCTGCAAACAACAGTACAAGGAGTTTCAAAACGTTGCCCTCTCTCATTAAAGCTGCTCCAACATCTATTTCCCTACCTTGTATCTCTTTTATAACTCCATCCGTATACAGATTGAATAACCATGGAGACTTGACACATCCCTGTTTCGGTCCAACATTCAGATGGAAAAATTCACTCAATTCACTATCAATATGGACTGCAGCCTTAGCCCCCTCATACGTACTCTTCACAACATTCAAGAACTTCCCATTCACTCCATATATTCTTATTATTTTCCCCATTCCTTGTCTATCCACCCTGTCATATGCTTTCTCCAAGTCCATGAAGGCCGTTTACAAATTCTTTCCCCTCTCTAGAAACTTTTCCACTAAAGACTTAAGAATGAATATCTGATCTATGCAACCACTTCCCTTCCCAAGACCTTCCTGTTCTTCACCAACTAATTCCTCAGTTAATTCCCTAACTCTGTCAGTGAGTATCCTACCATACACTTTTCAGAGTACACTGAGAGGACATATGCCCCTATGATTGTCACATACAGTAGAACCTCCGTTTTCCGGCATCAATGGGACCATGAGGTTCTGGATACGGGAAAGTGCCGGAAACAGGAAGGTGTACTTTATAATTATTCAAGAGTTACCCATAAATACTTAAAAAACTCACAAAATTCAATTTTGCTTACATGCATCCCAAAGACAATGTGAAGTGTGTTGATCCTAGTGTGCTAGTACTGGTGGAGAGTTGGTTGTCAGATAAATAACTTCACTTACTACAGTTCACTTTATTCATTGTTACATTGCACTTTATTCATACTGTACACCAATAGTAAAACTTATAACTCCTTACATCTGTGGTACACTTACATAGACACTTATATCTTCACTTAAAACAAGTTATGCATTAGTGTATGGCCTTTAGCACATATCAGCATCAATCTCGTTGTCCTCGACTTTTGCTACTGAATCAGCTGATGGCAGAGAGGTTGTGTTCGGTGGCGATGGTAGAGAGGCTGTGTTCGGTTGCGATGGTTGAGAGACTGTAGGGGTTACCCTCATAAAATCTCGTATGTTTTGCTGCTTACAACTCTTTCCTCTCTGCAGCAAAAACTCATTTTGAATGCAGTGAAGAGACATAACATCATGAGTGCTCATGTATGTGCACTGTTCTGCAAACTTGATAAACACTGATAGGCCTTTCGCTGCATCTCTCCATGACACTTTCGGCTTCGGTTCTTCCTCTTCCTCGCTCTCAGCATCATTTGACTTATCTTTATCAATCATTGATGCAATGATTTCATCATCATTAAGTGATAATGCCACTGGTTCATCATTGTCAATGTCAACCCACTTCCCTAATGCATCATCACTTGCAGGAGCATATACAATCACGTGTGGTAATTTTAAATTGCATATTTATTTATTTATTTTTTTACTTTTTTCTCTATTTTATTACTACAGTAAGTCCTCGTATTTCGACGTATTTTACTTCAATGCCTCATTTTTCGCGAAAGAAAAAAGTTTCCAACATGTTGCAAACTTCGTCATTGTCTCCCAAACTTCGTTGCTGCTTCCAGCTCGCAGACGACGCATACCAATGTTCATTTCTTGGTGGCCATCTTGCGACCACCGCGCCATCTATCGATGCAGTGGTGGTACTACAGACCCCTTTGCCATTGTGTTTTTTGTGCTGTTCGTGAATTCCTGACCCACACCTAGACATCTGAAATGCAGTGCGCCAGTGAGGTAGAGCGCGCGAAGCGACGAGCTGAGGTTGATGTTGCACGGCCAGCGCCGGAGCTTAAGGAGAAGTGGCCGTACAGGGTTGGCAAGAGGCATCACCAGTACTCAGCGGCTGACAAGCAGAGGATTTTGCAGCTCATTGAAGAGGGGTTGACAGCCCTGAGATACGTCGTCTGACTGGGGCTCCTGACGGCACCATGAGGACACTCAGGAAAAACAAAGCAACTCTCAAAAAGCAGATGAGTGCACATAAAATAACAATAAAGTAAATGTGTCTGTGTTTTTTCCCCTTAACCTTTATTTGTGCCACTGTTTTTTACTGTATCAGTATCCACCTAATGGAGTTACAGTAGTTATTTGAGTTAACCAACCAAGTCTTTAGAGCAATTCAGGGGAAGAAAATACAGTACAGTATCGTAATGAAAATCAGTAACATTGGTTACTGTTACATTGCATTATACCCCTAAGGAAGAACACGGAACCTCTCAAGAAGCAGTTGAGTGCACGTAAAACAACAATAAAGTAAATGTGTGTGTTTTTTTCCCCCTCAATCTTTATTTGTGCTGCTGTTTTTTACTGTCAATATTCACCTGTTTGAGTTAGTTTTTAGAGTCCGATCAGGTGCACAAGCCTAGACACAGCAGAGGTGGGCAAAACAGCTGTAAGACACCACTTGACACACTACGACTTAGGTGTGGTTGACATAACAGAGGAAGAGATGAACTCTAGTGAACAGAATGAAAGGCCAGATCACACTGCACAGGAGAAGATGACCACCCAGAAATTGTCCCACAACCTGTTCACCATAACCGACATGGCAACAACCTTCGAGACACAGCGGGACTATGCCTGAGGCTGTCCAGATCCTATCCACCTTGAATGATCTGAAGTCTCAAGTGATGGCAGTCTACAACAGAAACATATTGGAGCAGAGACAAGCCAGGATCACATGATTTTGTAATGTGACACAGAATGTGGCTGCTGTTATGCAAGACTTAGACATGACAGGAGAGGAGGATGAAGGAGAAGTGGACAGAGATGAAGTGGAGTTGCTGGAGCTGAATTCTACTTTGAGGGGCTTCGGCTTAGGTGATGGGGCTTCCCCAGAGAGGCCCATGTCACCTAGTAACTAGCCCGTCCACCCTCAACACACCTTCACCTTCCTTTCTTGCCAATGTTTACTTTATTTCTGGTTAGGATTTTTGGTGTTGCAGCTCTTTATAACAGTTCTAATGTCATTTCAGGTACATGTTTATTGTGTTATGCTGTATAACCAACTAATAAACACTCCACATTTAATTTTAGGTAGGGCCTGTTTGGTGTTATAGTACATTGATAGGGTAGGTAGCTGTCCCACTAGAACACCCATCTGTTTTTCCCATTGATTCTTAACTTCAAACTTCGACGTTTCACGTTTCGTGACGTTTTGGCAGAACATCAAAACAGCGAAAAACGAGGACTTACTGTAATTGTGTTATTATAATAAATATACTTTTTTACGAGAAGGTTCCACTAATGGGGTTGTCGGAAAAAGGAGGTTCTACTGTACTTCTTTTCACCCTTTTTCTTTGTTCATGGGAATAATTATACTGACTTTTAATCCTCTGGGACTCTGCCTTCCTCCCAGGCCAGTCTGCACATCTTCCATATCCATTCTGCAGCTACTATTTCTCCTCAATGCTTCAGCGTTTCACCACACACTCCATCAGTTCTGGGGTTTTCCCCATTTTGACTTTCTTCATTACTTCCACTACTTCCATCGTACTGATTTTTTCTCTCTTCTCACCTCTCTCCTCTCAGCCATTCCCCAGCCACTTAAACATAAGGAATAAGAGTTCCTGAAAGTGTTCTCTCCATTTGCTCACCTTTTCTCCTTTCTCCACTAACAATCGTTTCGTTTCGTTTCATTTCGTTTCATTTCGTTTTTGAAGGCTCCAACATGCTTACATGCGTCGGCCTTGGTCACCTAATGGCGGCTCTCCATGCTGCTCGATCCCTGGCAGCCTCCCTGTTCAGTCCCTTGACCCTAAGTCACATTTAATGACCTCGTCCCATGTCTTTCTCGGTCTACCCCTCCCAAGCCCTCCCTCAATATTAACACTTCTCACCCTCTGTACCCAGTTATCATCCCCCATCCTCTCCACATGTCCAAACCACCTCAGCCTACCTCTCCTCATCACAACACCAGTACACTCCAGTCCCATCCTACCTCTCAACTCTTTCATCGTAAACCCAGCCCCCCCAGGCCTTGCACGCAGGGACGTACTTCACATCCACCTAATCATTGTCATTTCTGTACATTTAAACCTGCGAATATCCTCTTCCTTTACTGCCCAGGTCTCACTACCATACAGCATCACTCCTAACACATGTTCCATACAAAGACCCCTTAGCACTTAAAGAGAGTCCTCTTAATGTCAGGAGAGGCAACAGCTCCCTGAACTTCTTCCAACCACTTCTCACCCTAGCAACCGAGCTAACTCCAGCCCCACCTCCGGCACATAACATGTCTCCCAAATAACAAAACTCCTCCACACACTCAAGAGACTCACCTGCAAGTTCAACCCTCTCACACCTAACAATTTCCACCTGCTCTCCCCGACACGCTTCACACATGAAATCAGCATTATCTCGCAGTCTACCTCTAATACCACTATATCTCTTGTGCACCCATTTATCACAAATACTACACAAGATGGAATTACTTCCCACACCCTTGTGGCAAACTGCACATGACCACTCTCCCTCTCCTCTGATTGTACCGCCACCAACCCTAGATATTATCACTTTTGTTTTATCTGCATTTACCCTTAAGCCCTTGTACCCCATACCATCTCTCCACTTCTTAAATCTTTTCTCCGCCTCCTTTTCATTCTCTGCAATCAACAATCTACCATTTTTTTCGTGCACTCCCAAACTAACTTCTTTATCACCCTGTCCTGCTCTCCTTACTGCTTTCCAGAACATTTTCTTACACTCCCTCCACTTTACACTCAATTTCCGTCCAAATCCCTCATCCATGCTCTTCTTACTATCTCTTTCTATTCTTTTCACCTCTTTATTTATCTCTTCACATAACTCTTCCATCTCAACTTTCTCCACACCCCTGCTTCCCATCCTCTCACTATATGCGTTCTTCTTTTGTTCCACAGCTTGTCTCACCTCTTCATTCCACCATGCTGTTCCTTGCATCCTCTTTTGTCTTCTCTTCACCCCACACACCACCTCTCATGCTGCACAGATTTCTTCTGTGAATTTCTTGCACACACTTTCCATGTTCCCGATCTGCTTCAAATTGTATTCACCCATTCGCTCCCCCTCTTCTCTCTTATATTCTGCTTTTTTTTATTTTTTTTATTGCATCCTCTTCCAACCTTTGTACCCTCCTTGTATAGACTACTACTTCCTGTTCTCCCTGTGTATCCCTCTACTGCATTTGAAGCTTGACTTTCACCACCACCATATGGTGGTCAGAAAGTCCACTCTCCCAACCTCTTTATCCTCTTGCATCTATTACACATCCTCTCATCAGTCATTGCCTTCCGTTCGTCCAGTTCACCACCCAACCTTCTCATCATTCGCCACATATACCCTTGGATCATTTTGTGTTTATAGAGGGTATTGACTATCACCAACCCCCTTCTGCACAAACGTCCACCATAGCACTGCATTTTCATCCACTTCTGCAAGCACACCCCACTTGCCAACTACTCTATCCGCCTTCACAATCCCTACTTTTCCATTCAGATCTCCAAACAAAAACACTCTCTCATTCCTTTCAAACTTTTCCATGCATCCATCCACATTTGCCCAGAACTCCTTTCACTCTACCTGCACAATCTTGCATTTATATATATATATATATATATATATATATATCTATATATATATATATACCCACACACACACACACACACACCC
>JAGKTI010000133.1:57326-97044 GCA_018397915.1 Birgus latro
ACATTTATATTACACTTCTGTCTATCTATTGCCAGACACCATAATCCCATAAGGGGTGGCCATTTGACTTTGAGTCATTTGTTTTACAAGGAGGGGAACTAACCCTCCACCAACCCACTTTTTGACACTTGGGGAGCACATATGGTTTGGTTATACGGTTACCACCCAGCGTTGTAAATGGTTTCTTGGCTTGCAGGAAACACACACACAGTTGCCCACATTTATTGTCCTTCTTTCAATCTTACCCACACAATCCTTGAGCCAACTGATCCATACTCTTTTATACTCTTTTATATTCTCCTTCCATCTCTTGCACACAGCAATACTTACTCCTTCTTTCGTCCTCTCATTCTCAGCTACTCATACACATATACCCCATCCATACTTCCACTCTCTCTCACTCTCACACACCATTTGATCTCAGTTATTCCACATATGTCCACTTTTGCACCCTCAGGCACCTAGACAATCTCTTTCTTTCATCTCATCATTTGCACCCCTTACATTCCCTGTCACAATCCATATCATGTCCTTTGTTTGGTCCTTAGTCATCACCTGTTGGTCAGTCCTGGTCCATGGCTTCTTGTTTGTATTTTTAGTTAGTTGATTTCCGGGGAGGGGCAGTAACCCTCTGCCAACCCACTTGTTGTCTTGTAGGGAACATGTGTTGGTTGGTTACAAGGTTATTTTCCAGTGTTGTAAATGATTTCCTGGTTCACAGGAAATCATCTGGCTTGCCAAGCTGCCACTCAGTGTGGAGCTACCCTAAAACAGAGTACTGTACCACCACACTATGTGGGTGGATGATGGGTGCCCCCACTTACCACATGAATTTTGATAGATGCAATTCTTACATATTTATTTTAAGTTCTTGTCACGAATTTTCTACATCGTAAAATTATGTAAAGTAAATTGTGACCGAGTGATTTTGCGGGAGGAACGAATTATTATGAAATGTACGATGTTTCGCTCGTTCTCTCAAACCGTCCGCTCGCTTACTTATGTTCGCATCAAGTTGTCAAAACTTTCGTCATTCTTTCACGAGTGATTGTTTTTATGTGCGGGCGGTGCATTCTTCTGAGCGATAATTTCTGAATTATCGGTCCCGCTCTGGGCCATTACGCCGGCCACACCCTTTCACACGCTTTTCATGCCGTGTACTCAAAATCAGAGCTCGGTCTGTCTGTAGACACTGTCCGTGCGGTACGCCTTGCAAGGCTCGAGTGATTTTCTTAGCGATTTCAGATCTCAGCTTGTGTTGGCATGTGTCCCGAAAGCTCCCACCAATCCTTGGTGATCGTCACAGCAGCTCGGTCTCATCTATACCGATTAGTATTTTCTTGTTTTCCTAGGCTTAAGTTTTTGAGATATTTAGCTGTTTGTTTGAGGGAGTGCATTCCCTTTCTTTGATTTGAATTGGAGTCATGTAACGTAAATTTATTTCCTTGTATTCAATAAATTTACAGTTCGTTTTTTGAGCTTTGTTAAATGTAAGAGTCGTGTTTAATTTTTCCACTTGTTTGATACAGTTTTGCTACTCCAGGTTAGCACAACTCTTTGTATTAAATCACAACTGGTACTTAGGCCAGCTTTTGGCATTAATCCTTAAATCCGTTGTGCTAGCTAGGAGTTTGGCTCAGCCAAGATCCTGTTTATCTTTATTATTATTTTGAATGTTAAGGAGAGAAACTAATTTTCTCAGAGGCCAATGGTACAATATTACAGCCTACTTGAGCGTCTAGTCTCTGCTGTGTACCGTTGAGAAAGTCTATAAATTCTCGACTGTAGAGAATTGGCAAAGTAAGCCAGCATAAAGTGAAATTGCTACTTGATTTCACAAGTCTATTCTCTCGTAGTAAATGAGTCGATAGTCATTCTTAGCACACACAGCTATATATTGTATACTCGAATTATACAATATCACATTATCCTCGTGAATTACATTTTCTTTTTGAAAGACATAAATTTCCCCTGACAGTTCTCTACTTATAATGCTTGCATAATAACAAATAAACCATTATACATGGTTGTAAATCAAACTGAACAAAAAATTGAAAGGGTATGATTGATATCTGGGGGGAGGCGGTGGCTCGATGGGTAGAGAGGTGGCTTGGAGTCCCGACGGACCCAGGTTCGAATCCTCGCTGGGGCAGGGAACAGTTTAAGGATTCGAATTTAATTAAATCAGGCTTTACTGATCTACCTGAAGGCCCGCCGACATGTCGTAAAAATACCCCCGCTAATACCAATACACCAGTCCTGTATGAGACAGCCCGAGCATGTATTCAATATGGACGGTGGATGTTAGTGCCGAAGTGGTGACATGTAGAGGTGTTGGTATGTAGGAGGACTGCTGGGCCTTGATAGCAGGCTGTGAAGCTTATGCCCAGAAGTCGGACACATAAAAAATATAAAAAAAATCATGTCAGAACCAAAAAGCTCGGAGATGGAGTCTTGGGAATTTCACCAGCTCGGACTCCATTTCCGGTCAAAAACAGACGACTCCAAGACTCTGACTCCAACTCCGACTCTGACTCGACATCCCTGCTCTCTGAACTGACCTTGCATATGAAATATTTTTCATTTAAATCATGCTACCTAGAGCCTGTTTTGTTAACTTGGAGTAGAAACAGGGTTAGGAACAGTCTTCATGAGCTCCATCACAACCTAATTATTCTTCCTAAAGGTAACAAGAATATAATGCAAAATACATCCTCAGAGATTCGTCCATTTGTTTGTCAATGAAAGCTCCAGCTTCCTTGAATGTATCAGCCTGTCACCAAATGGTGACCTTCCGGACTGTTTGATCTCCACAAGCCACTCTTTTCAGTCCCATATGCTTGAGTTCACAGTGTATGACCTTGTCTCATGGTCTGCATTTTCATCAGATAAGGAATTTCCCTAACACCTTTTACTTGTTAGTTTATTTTTGCATATGCAGTATTAATACTGTAATTGTTTTTATCATATTTATGCAATCTGTGTCAGTAATATAAAGAAATAAATATGTGGCGACCATCATCCACTAACTTAATGTAGTTCTGCCTACATCATCCTTAACCTTTATCATTCTTTTTCTGTGTCTGCCCTCCTCTCTTCCTATTTCTCCCATCTTTCCTTTCACTCCTTATTGCTTTTCTTTCCTTTACAGGTGAATTCACATTGAGTGACAAGCCAAATGGTTTCCTGTAAGGCAAGAAACCATTTACGGCATTGGGTGGTAACCATATAACCAAACCATACGTGCTCCCTACATGTCAACAAGTGGGTTGGTGGAGGGTTGTGCCCCTCCCTGTAAAACAAATAACTCAAAAGTCAAATGGCCACCCCTGATGGGATTATGGCATCTGGCAATAGATAGATAGATAGAAAGAAATATGATGCAAGAGACTAATAAGGTGTAACAGATAAAATAAATCAATGAGGAAGAGGTGTTAGTTAGCCTTCTCATCCTATGAGAACATGGGCCCATGTCTTCTTAGTTATGCCACTCACAACTTTACCCTCAGTGTTCACAGTTCTTACCCCCCACACCCAGTTGTCATCGTCCATCCTCTCCACAGGCCCAAACCATCTCAGTCTACTGCTTCTCATCGCAGTACCAGTACAATCAAATTTCAATCTTCCTTTTCACTCTTCATTCACAATCCTAACACTCCCCAGGCCTGTCATTTAAAGAAACACTACTCATCCATCTAATCATTCTCATCTCTGAAAGCTTGAGCCTAAGAATATCTCCCTCATTTACTGCCTAATTCTTACTGCCATACAGCATTACACTACTGTAGCTTATTCGATCTTTTCTGAGAAAAGACGAGCTTAAGTTTTTGAAAGTGGCAGCTAATTGGTTGTTCAGGTGGATTTAATATTAATAACACTTTTTAATTTATTTTTATTATAAGGGTTGCAATAACTCTTTGATGATATGATTGCCCAAATAAAATATTACATATACTGTTACTGTAGGTATTATTTGCTTAGATTAGTTTAAAAACGGGGCCCTACGAAGTTTGTCAGATGGCCTATATACGTGTGAAATTTTGAATTTTCAGGACAGATCAAAACATGTCCAGGTAAAGTTTTATAAATACAGTACCTTGATTTTTTCTCAGGGTCAGGCAAATTAAGGTAAATTTTGTCATTACTGCAGTGATTTGTAAAATCTGACATAGCAAAACATCGGAATTCCAGTTTGATATGACATATTCCCTGAATTGTGGTGAATCGTAGACATTTGGGAGGGAAGGTGGGGTGGGTAGGCTGCTCGTGGGGTGTCTCACTTGACTTACCAAATGAGTACAGTATCTGCTTTTTGCTGTTGCATCAGTTTGAATTATGCTTTCAACTTTTGTGTAATCATTAAGTTTTGTATCCTTTTAGTTTTGACTCTCTTGTTACAACAGAGTTGTGACAAAGTATGAACTGCGAGATACTTAAAGATGACGGTAACATACAGCTTCTTCACCTGTCTACAGTAATTTTTCATTGGAATTACAATTTTTTTATTAAATTAGATTTTACATAATGTTGCAGTAATGACATACTTTATCTTAAATTGCCTGAACATGTGGGGGAAAAAAATCAAGGTTCTTATAAAACTTTACGTGGATATGTTTCGATTTGTCCTGAGAATTGAGAATTTCACACATATCACATCTGATAAACTTTGAAAGGTACCATGTTTAAATTAATCTATGCAAATAACTGTGGATAATATTTTATTTGGGTATATTGCCAAATGGTTATCATAACCCTTATAGTAAAAATAATTTTGAATACATCGTTAATAACGAATGCACTTGGACAACCAATCAGCTGCCAGCTTTCAAAATCATAAGACTCTTCTCTTCTCAGATGAAACTGAATAGACTGTAATACATGCTGCATACAAGGACCCCTTAGCTTGATGGGAAAGCAGTCTCATTATCAGGAGGGACAAAAGTTCCCTGAACTTCTTCTTACCATTCCTTGCCTTAACCACCTAACTAGCTTCAGCCCCATCTCCAGCATATGATGTCCCCCAAGTAACAAAGCTCCTCCACACACTCAGGAGACTCTCCAGCATGATTAGTCCTTTCCCACTTCTCTCCCTGTGCAGGCTCTCCCTTATGCACGCACACACAGAATCAGCATTGTTTTGCAGCCCACCTCTAATACCACTACATCTCTTATGCACCCACTTATCACAAACACAACACAAGATGGAGTTACTTCCATCACCCTTGTGCCACACAGTATATGGTCATACTCCGTCTGCTTTGACAGTACTGTCACCTGCCATAGATATCACTTTAGTTTTATCCACATGAACTCTCAAACCCTTGTACCCCAATCCATCTCTGCACTTCATAAATCCTCTCCACTGCCCTCTCTTTCTCTGTGATGACCATGCAGAGTGAAGGAGTTAAAAGTTTTATCCTAAGATATGAAGATTTATTCTCAGAAGACTTATTTTCAAAAGGTATTTCCAAAAGAACATGGTTTATCATGTTCCTTGTTTGTTCAGGAGTTTGTGAATGAATTGGAGCCATATGGCGGCATGGCTATCCATGGTGAGACGGCGAAGGTTTGTGTAGAGGGTGACCGTGGGATGTTGGTGATCCCATGTGCTGCCTCACACCCCACACCCACTGCTGCTATTGTTGTGCCCCAGACCATCAGACCCCAGGCAGTCACATCAGTTATGGCATCACAGATCCAGGCCTTTGATGAATCCTTCACTGTCAAGTAAGTCATGAAGCAGAGGGTAATATTTGATTGTGAGTGATATTAATATAGAAAGGGAAATAGAAGGTGGATGCTGGCCATCATTCCTAGCCAGTACTACCATAGGAAAGGTGTGGGGCCAAAAACACAGTAGCTAGCCTTAAGCAGTACAGTACTACTGGAAAGGGGACTTACCCACTCAGACAATCATAATCAAAGCTGAGACTGCTACACTGTTACACATACATATTTCTTGAACATTAATATACTCCTTGGGACTGGGGAAAAGAGTACTACCCATGTTTTCCCCACATGTTGTGGAAGCTGGTTTGCAGGGAGCTAGTGACTCACCCTGAAAAAATAAATTGATTAATTAAAAAAAAGTAGTGATCTTGGTACCAGAGCAGCCTTGACAGCCACAGACCAAACAAAATACTGTATGCATGTAGTGACCTGGAATGTAAGGGGTATAAGGGGGATTGTGCTGATGGCTTAGTTTGGATGGAAAGGTAAATGTGCAAGAGAATGTGTGCTGACTGACCATGGGAAACCAAGGGAGATTTTATGCATTTTTTTATGTAAAAGGTGGAAAAGGATATAAAGAAGTATGAATCAGTTGGATGAAGGATTGTGTTGGTAAGACTGAAACTGCAGAGTTAGGGTGAGGGGAGTGAGATGAATAGAGAGAGGAGTAGTCAGGGGAAAAGACTTAAAGTGGAGAAGCTGAGAGACAAAGTGGCAGGTGAACACGAGGCTAAAGTTGAGGAGGAGATGGGGACAGTGATTTGGGAGTAAATGGATTTGGACAACTTGTGGAGTGCATAGAGGGAGTGTTTAGTTAGAAATGCCAAAGTGGTGTTTGGTGTCACGAGGTTAGAAATAAGAAAAGGATAGTGTGTTGGGATGAAAGTGAGAAACCAGTGGAGGAAAAGGGGAAGAAGTGACTTGAGATATTCCAGGAAAAGGACTCTGCTGAAAGAAAAACAAATGTATTAACCGAGTCAGAGGCATGTGAAGGGGCTAGTAAAGAGTAAGAAGAGGAGGAGGTAAGTGACGCCTTTTGAAGAGAAATGAAAGCATATTAGTCTGAAAATAGGAAATTCTTCTGGAAAGAGGTGTGAAAATATAGATGTGAAAGTGGAAAGAAGTGTGAAAGTGTGGGGGATGACAGTGGAAGAAGTCTAATCAGTGGAAGTGAGGCATGGAGCAGACAGAAAGAATATTTCAGAAGGCTGATGATTGGGAATGGTGATAGCAGAGTGACTGAGAGTAGGCTGTGAAGCTTATACCAAGAGTCCCCCCCCCTCCCCCTCCAAAAAAAAAAAAGAAGAAGAAGAAGATTGGTATTGGTGGTGTGCAGGGAAGAAGAATAGTGACAGGAAACGTAACATTAGGAGAAGTGAAGAATGCTGTGAAGCTGCTGAAGAAGTCTAAGCAGCAAGGTTGTTGAGTGCATGCAGAGGTGATTATATGTAGTAGGGAGAATGGAATGAAGTGTTTATTAGAAATATATAAGACGAAAAAGGTAAGTGAAATTGAACCAGCAGAGTGGAAAAAAAGTTGTGATTGCACTTCTGTACAAGAATAAAGGGAAGCAAAGTGATTGCTAAAGTTCTCGTGGCATAAGGCTCTTGTGTTTTGTAGGAAAGGTATATGGAAGAATTACCATAGAGAAGTAAGGGATATATCAGAATGCCTGGTGAATGATGGTGACATTAAGAGTGTTAGAGGATATGTGGATCAAATATTTACAGTGGGGAGACAGTGGGGAAGGTTTGTGAGAAGGACTGTAACATATTTATGGCATTTTTGGATTTAGAAATTCATATGTGAAGGTAAACAGAGTGGGATTGTGGAAGGTTTTGCATATGTTTGGTGTAGATGGTAAACTGTTGAGTGCCATTAGGAGCTTTAATGAAGTTAGTGAATTATGCATGTGTAGTGAGAGGTGCCTATCTAAGTAAGTAGTTCAAGCTCAGTTATGGCATAAGACAAGGTTGTGCGATGTCCCAGTGGTTGTTCAGTATATACGGTATGTGGAAGATGTGAGAGAGTTAAAAACACAAGTAATGGGGAGAGGGATGGTGTTGTTATGGAGCTGTAAAGGATGGAATATCTCATATTAGATGTATGCAGCTGATGCAGTGCTGTTTGCAAGCAGTGGAGAATAGCTTGGTAAACTAGTGCATAGTTTTGCAGATGTTTGTGAGCATCTTGCCTTTAAAGTAAATGTAGATAAGAGTAAAATTATGGTTGTTGGGATAGAAAGTGACTCCCAGTGCGATTTAATGGTGAATAGAGAGAAATGAATTGATGAGAGAGTTTAAGTACTGTAAATCGGTGCAGTGATAGGTAAATATGCAAAATAAATTGAAAGTATAGTGCCACAGGGAAGGAAAATAGCTGGTGCAATGAAGGCCTTGAAAAGAAGCAGAGGTCTGAGTGTGTCAACTGCGAGATGCTTGTTTGAAGCAGTTTTAGTGCGTACTGTAACATATAGACCGAGACTGTGGTGTGGCATGAAAATGAAAAGTCAGGAGTAAGAGCAGTGGAGATGAAACTATTGAGGAATACGTGTAAAGTGAGGAGAATGGGTAGGATAAGGAATAATGTGATTCATAAAAAATACAGAGTTGGGAAGTCTATAGACACTGGATTTGAGGAGAGTGTACTTAGATGATATGAGCATGTGGAGTGAATGGATGTTAATGTAGGCATGAAATGGGTATTAATGAGTGAATTTAAAGGTGGAAAGAAATGTGATAGGCCTGTAAGATGATGGACAGGTATGATAAATGAGTATTTGAGAAAGAGAGATGTAGGAGCTGACGAGGCTAGGGAACTGACAAGGAATAGAGCTGGCTGGATGAATATTGTGCAGAGGAGCATATTACAGGGGCTCAGCACCTATTTTTACTTTTTTTTTTTTTTTTTTATGTATCCGACTCTGGGCATAGGCTTCACAGCCTGCAATCAGGGCCCAGCAGTCCTACATACCAACACCTCCACATGTCACCACTTCGGCGCTAACACCCACCGTCTGTATTGAATACATGCTAGGGCTGTCTCATACAGGACTGGTGTATTGGTATTAGCGGGGGTATTTTTTCGACATGACGGCGGGTCTTCTGGTAGATCAGTAAAGCCTGATTTAATGAAATTTGAATCCTTAAACTGTTCCCTGCCCCAGCGAGGATTCGAACCTGGGTCCGTCGGGACTACAAGCCACTTCTCTACCGATCGAGTCATCAGATTGATGCAGTCCTTTAGGTGAATGTGAAGCTATGCACGGAATGTTTTTTGACTTTTCAAGTGGATCCAGGTTTCTGGGGGCTTGAGTTGTGAGTGAATAGGAGTGTGGCTCATTTACCTGGGTAAAATTTGGTTATTATCTCATTTTAATAATTTTTTCTGGCTCTTCTGGAGGTGGGGTGTGAAAGGAAGTCTAGATGATGCTGATGATGGTGATTAATAAGACTGAAAATATGAACACAGTACAAACATAGATTGTATGTGTGCCATCACTGCCAGAGGGTCAAGTGGCCTGAGTGAAAGCAGAGTTTCGGTGATCAGAATGGTGCCATGAAATGTGGAATCTTTGAGGGGCAGAATGGGGGAAGTAGCTGAGCCATTAAGTAGGAGGTGGGTGGATATGGGATGTGTTCAAGAAGTCAGGTTTAGGAAAAGATCAGCCAGAATGATTGCTGGGAGAAATTGTCATTACAAGTTGTTTTGGCAGGGTAGGGCAGATGGATATGGTGGTGTGGGTGTGATGGTTAAGGAGAAATGGGTGGAATATGTTATGAATGTAATGAGAGTCAGTGAAAAGATAATAGCAATGAAAATTTTGTTCAGTGGGATAATGTTTGCATTTATATCGGTGTATGCTCCTAGGTAAACTCTTTCACATTTGTCTATCAACTTGTACCTTTCCTTCTTGCTGGAAGTTTGCTCTCATTCAGCCAGTCCCAAAGAAGGGTGACCATTCCCAACCCTCTAACTATCGTCCAATTGCTTTAACATCCTGTGTCTCAAAAGTTTTCGAGTCATTTCTTAACAGAAAAATTTTAAAGCATCTTTCCTGTCACAACCTTCTTTCTGATCGTCAGTATGGGTTCTGTCAGGGACGCTCCACTGGCAATCTTCTCACCTACATTTCAGTCTCCTGGTCATCCTCCTTTCGGGACTTTGGCGAAAGCTTTGCCATTGCACTTGACATCTCAAAGGCTTTTGATCGAGTCTGGCATAAATATTTAATTTCCAAACTGCCCTCCTACGGTTTCTATCCTTCTGTCTGTGCCTTCATCTCTAGCTTCCTTCCTGGTTGTTCTATAGCCACTGTTGTAGACGGCCATCATTCTTCTCCTAGACCTATCAACAGTGGTGTTCCTCAGGGCTCTGTCCTATCACCAACTCTCTTCCTTTTATTCATCAATGACCTTCTAAGCTGTACATCTAACCCTATCCACTCATATGCTGATGATTCCACTCTTCACCTTTCCATTCGGTTTCCACAACGTCCATTTCGGCAGTTACTTCAACAAAAAAGGGATTAGGCTATGACACACCTAATGTCTGACTTGGCTCATATATCTGATTGGGGTAAAAATAATCTTGTTATTTTTAATGCATCAAAAACTCAGTTCTTACACTTATCAACCCAACAAAATCTTTCTCAGGATTACCCACTAATATTTAATAATGAACAGTTATGTCCTGCACCATCCTTGAACATGCTTGGGGTTTCATTCTCTCGGGATTTGTCTTGGAAAGAACATATTACATCTCTTGTGAAATCTGCTTCCAAGAGATTAGGTGTGCTAAGCCGATTCCGAACTTTCTTTACCCCTTGCACAGTTGTTGACCTTGTACACGGGTTTTATTCGCCCGTGTATGGAGTACAACTCTCGTGTGGGGAGGGTCCCCGCATGCAGCTCTTCTCAATAGGGTGGAGTTAAAAGCTTTTTGTCTCATTAACTCTCCTCCTCTTACTGATTCCCTTCAACCTTTGTCTCTTCGCCGCACTGTTGCATCTTTATCTCTCTTCTGTCACTACTTCAACGGTCACTGTTCCACCGAACTGTCTGCTTGCATCCCTCCACCTCTACGTCGGGCACGTAGTACCCGTCTAGCAGCAAACTCTCATCCCTTTTCTGTCCAACTCTCTAATGCAAGAGTTAACCGTTACTCCCAGTCCTTCATTTATGCAACTGGTCAACCCTGGAACTGTCTTCCTCTGTCTGTATTTCCTACTTCCTATGATCTCCAGTCTTTCAAAGACAGTGTGTCCAGGCATCTCGAAATGAATGGATCTTGAATTTGGCTCTCTTTTGTACTGTTTTTGCTTTTTCTTGGAAGGAACAGTATGCAGGCCCTGGCCTTTGGTTCCTTCTTCCTTGCATTAAAAAAAAAAAAAAAAAAAAAAAAAAAAAAAAAAGGCAGGCAGGCTTGGATGAGGTAGAGAAGGATAGATTTTGGGATGATATAATACATGTAGTAAGTGGTATGGGGCATGATGACATTGTAGTTTTCGGAGCGGGCCTAAATGATCTTGTATGCGAAGCAGCTCAAGGGTATTAACCCTTTCGTGCACAGTAAGTTTTATTAAGTTTCATGGCTCACGATTTTACTCCCCCCCGCGCTCCCCTGGCAGCCCTCGGTATGCAAATTACATGTATTCTTGCCTCATTTTCGCCACCCAAACCTCAAAATGTTGCCCTGAAACTCACATCACCTTATTCGCCGATGTTTGTTCTAGCTGATAAGCCAAAAGAATAAACAGAAAAATACGAATAAAAGTACACAAGGCCGCCATGAATAAACATTTTGGAACGTTGATCTCACTTCCCAACATCGTTGTTCGAGTGTTTTCCATCATACAGAAAAATGTTATTATAAGTTTTGATAGAGCATTTCATTGGCTTTCTAATGAGGTATGTCCGGTTGTGATGCGATTTGTAGTTTTTGAGAAAATAGCCAAAATCTAAAAGCCATTTTTGTAAAAAAAAAATGATTTTTGTTCAGGGAGGTATACTGCAGAAGTTTTCTTGCACACCTTATGTTTTTATTACATAATCTTATGTAGAATTTCATAAGCTTTCTCCTGATACCTTTTTGATTTGATACGCTTCATAGTTTCCGAGTAAATCGCAAAAAACTACATGGTACTCGCGGCCGCGGTGCACTTTCGTCATGCGTGCACAATAACTGCCAATGTAACCACAACTTTTCATTAGAGAAATTACATAGTTATGTCCTGTACATATGTAGAATTCACTGATCTTTATCATGGTTCTTACAGGAAATCGATACGTTCGATAATTTTGGAGCAAATGGACGACAAAAATAGAACGCTCTTCCTCGCCCGCAAGCGAGATAACGCTCAATTTCCCTGCCTCACGAATACTTACATATTTTCGCTCATTACATTTTATTATTTCAGTAAAACCTCGATATAACGGACTTCAGTAGACCGGAATTCGCTTGTATCGGACTTGAGGAGCTACCGGACTAAACTTCTATATATCGAAAAAAGTCCGATATAGCCATAATCAGTCCGAACTGCCTGACAACATCAGCTATGTTCACCACAATAAGACAAGTAAAAGACATGTTTTTCAGTGCACAATACTGTACAGTATTATTATACCATTTGATTAATGTAGTGAAGGTAAAACACAGTACAATACTGCAATGGTGGTGAAAACTACCGATGCAATCCGGACTAATGTGTGATATATCAGAAAAAGTCCGGATTAGCAGGGGTAAGTCCGGATGTCGCTTTTATCGGAAAATCGCATATTTCGGACTGGCCTGAGCCCCAATTAGTCCGTTATAGTGAGGTCTTACTGTATTATTTTTTACTCATATTATACACGTGAAATATCATAAGCTCTTTGATAGTGCTCTCAGTAACTCGACATTTCCACTAGTCTTTTTGCTAAAACTGAACTTTCTTCCATCTCATATGTGTATATGTAAAAAACAATACTTATTTGTGAAAAAAACATAGAAATGTAGAAACAGGTCAATGTACAAATCAACAAAATATGGATAACTCACTTGCTCCAGAGGTGTTGAGCTGCTGGCAGGAACTTGAAGGAATTGAAGATGAGTTAGGTAGTGTTTGAGTTTTGTGTGTGTTCATGGGTGCGTGTGTGTGTGTGTGTATATGCTTGTGTGTGTATGTGTGTGTGTGTGTGGCATATTCTCTGTTCCTTGCACCACGTTTGCCTAACATATGCGATGCACACAGTAGATTTCTCCACGAACAGTCACTGCACGACATACGTATATAATGTCATATATCTGCCGCTGTGTGGCGTAGTTTCTTGTCTCTGACCATTACGTAACTTTCCGCTGTCAGTCAATGCATGCAATATTTCTCGGTGAACACTCGCTGTACTATTTTATATATATATTTCACACTGAACCATATGCAATATAAAACACTATCGCATGATTCCATCCCAGCCTTCTCTGTTATTCCCTTCCCTACTGTATGGCGTAAGAGAGAGCCTGTTCCCTTAGCAACTAATCCATATGTCTATGTTATCTCTATGGCATAACATAATGCCTGCTATGGTAGGTCAGTTATTTCACTAATCCAGGCACTATATGTTTCACAGATATAAGTAATGTCTTCACTACAGTATAAGGGTAAAATACATCATTTTACGGGCAGGGTGAGTGGAAACCCCGCTATAACAAACCAGACTCTGCCTCTAGGCCTAACAGCTGATAACGGGCCCCAATGCTTTACAAACGTCATATCTATGTTCAATAGACACAGTCACTTCACAGTATAGTAAAAAATACTGTACAGTCACAATATTTCAATAATGCCTTCAGAATCGGGTGGGAGGGGGAAAATGGCAGATTTAAAAGGACAACACAACACAGCACGACCCTGCTGTCTGGCTGCTAGTGGAGCACTGAGATTCTATCACTACGTACCGACACATAGGAGTCATTGCAGTGTTGCCAAAGTCTTACCTCGGGAGAGACACGTGGCTGCTAGAATGCTACAAAATTTGACTCAAATCGACCGAAAACTTATTTTTTGGTTAATTTTTTTCGCGTTTTCGCGCGATTTGCGGTCCTGTGCTTTGGCACACCACACCACATGAACGCAAATCACGGTACCGTGCGCAAAAGGGTTAAAGAGTATGTGGGGAATGTGCATATGGTACAAGAAATGAGGAAGGGGAAAGGATACTGGAGTTTCGGGAAGGAATGAACATGATTGTGTGCAATGCACGTTGTAGGAAAAGAGGTTGATTACATACGAGTTTGGGGGAAATAGCAGCCAGATAGACTATTTTTTGGTCAGGAGAGCTGATAGGAGGTTAGCGAGGGATGTTAAAGTTATATGGAGCGAGGAGGGTGTGGAGCAACACAAGTTACTGATATATGTTGTGGTGCTTAAGGAGCAGGTGATGAAGAAGAGGACCTCTGTGCCTAGGAAGAAAATGTGGAAGTTGAAAAACCAAGCAGTAAGGGATGTCTTCTATAGCAAGATGAGTAGGGTGGTGGCTGAACAGGGAGACTTTGACAGAAATGTTAATGAACAGTACAGAGGCCTCAAGAATAACCTCTTGAGAGGTACTGATTCACTGTGTGGATGGACAAGGGACCCCCAAGACATAAAATAACCTTGTGGTGGGATGAGGGTGTTGAAGCTGCAGTTACGGAGAAAAGAAGGCTTTTCCGGGAATGGAAAAGGGTGGTAACAAAGATGAATAATTGGTTGCCAAGCATAGGGCTAAAAGAGAGGTTTACAGGGGATGCTCTGATCTTTTACTTGATAAAGTAAATAGTGCAGAAAGAAAGAATATGATATTTAAGGTGAGAGATCAGTTGAAGAGGGAGAACAGGGATAGCACAGGTGAGCACTGTGTAAAAAATGATGAAGGAAATGTAGTGGTGAACAGTGGGGATATTAAAGACACCTGGAGAGAGCATTACAACCGGTTGTTGAATGAGGAGTTTGACTGGGACGGGGAAGGTCAATGGATCCAGTGTCTAGCCCTTGCCCTTTGGTTGATGCTGCTACTGTGAGCGATGCAGTAGGCAGGATGCAGGTGGGGAAGGTAGAAGGTGTGTCTGATTTGACTGCTGAAATGGTGAAAGGCTGTGGAGATATGGAAGTGAGGTTAATCACTGACTTGATAAGTACGATTATTATGAGTGTGTTGTTCCAGATGATTGGCTGAAGAGTGTAATTGTAAATGTATTCAAGGGGAAGGGTTATGCCCTGGATAGAGAAATTTATAGAGGCATAAAGCTTTTGGACTAGACAGTGAAGGTAATGTAGAGAGTTATAGAAGGTACGGTTAGAGAAAGAGTAAAAATAGATGAGATACAGTTTGGGTTTATGTCAGGCAAAGGGACCACTGATGCCATATTCATTGTTTGATAGCTCCAGGAAAAATACTGTATATATGAAAGAAAAGGGACCTGTACTTTGTTTCTGTTGATTTGGAGAAGGCCTTTGACAGAGTCACTAAAGAGGTGGTGAAGTTGGCATTGAGAAAGCTTAGAATCAAAGAGTGGCTGGTTGCAGTGGTTATGGCCATGTTTGTGGGTGCCTGCACCCAGGTAAGGATGAATGGAGATTAGAGTTATGAGTTTTCCATGAATGCTGGTGTGCAAGAGAGGTCAGTCTTGAGCCCTTTGTTGTTTGTCATGGTACTTTAAGTCCTCTTACATGACTTCAGAAATGGACTTCTGTGGGAGATGTTGTATGCTGATTTGATTGCAGAGAATGAAAGAGAGGTGGAGGAAAGATTTAGGAAGTGGAGAGATGGTATGGGGCACAAAAGCTATGAGTTAATGCAAACAAAACAAAAGTGATAGTATCTAGGGCTGGTGGGGTTACTGTCAGAGAAGAGGGAGAATAGCCATGTGCAGTTTGCCACAAGGGCATGAGAAGTAATTCCATCTTGTGCAGGGTTTGTGATAAGTGGGTGCAAAAGAGATGTAGTGGTACTAGAGTAGACTGTGAGATAATGCTGATTTCATGTGTGCGGTGTGTTGGGGAAAGTGTGTGGAGATTGTCAGGCATGAAAGGATTGAACTTGCTGGTGATTCTTTTGAGTGTGTGGAAGAGCTGTTATTTGGGAGACATGTTATGTGTGGAAGGTGGGGCTGGGGCTAACTCTATGGCTGGACTGAGGAGTGGTTGGAAGAAGTTGAGGGAGCTGTTGCCTCTCCTGACATTGAGAGGGCTCTCCCTCCATGCTGAGGGAGCTTTGCATGTGGCATGTTAGGAGTGTAATGCTTCATAGTAGTGAGACCTGGACAGTAAAGGAAGAGGATATTTGCAGGCTCAAACTTACTGAAATGGCAATGATTAAGTGGATGTGTCATGTGTCCTTAAGTGCATGGCCTGGGGGGGGCTAGGTTTACAATGGAAGAGTTGAAAGGGAGGATTTGACTAGTGTTTATTGGTGTTCTGATGAGGAGTGGTAGAGCATGTGGAGAAAATGGAGGGTGATAATTGGGCACAGAAAGTGAGAAGTGTTAATGTTATGGGAAGGGTTGCAAGAGTTACACTGAAAAAGACCTGAGATGAGGTCATTGAGGATGACCTCAGGGTTAAGGGTGTGAATAGAGAAACTGCCAGAGATCGAGCAGTATGGAGAATCGCCATGAAGTGACCAAGCTGATGCATGCAAGCATGTTGAAGCCATCAAAAACAAAATGGAAATTGAAAGAGAATTAAGGAATGACTTGCTTTGTGTTATGTTGTGTGTATCTGTCTATTGTCAGGTCCCTCAATCCTGCAAGGGGTGGCCACAAACAAATTACTTTCATGTCGCCCTGTCCCCCACCATGTCATTGTCCTCTCCCAGCTTACACCCTCCTCTCTCATATACCTCTCCATCCCTCCATCTCATCCTTGGCCTCTCCCCTCCTCCACTTTAATCACATACACTCTTCTGGTTAGTCTCTCACTCTTTATCCTCTCCACATGACCAAACCACCTCAATGTATTTCTCCTAATGCTTTTTACAGCATCCACATCCACACCACAATGTTCCTTCACTTGCTCATTTGTCAGTCTGTCTCACCATTTTACCCCACATACTTCTCTCAGATAACTCATTTCCACTGCTGTTACTCCTGACTTGTGTCCCTCCAACAAGGTCCAAGTTTCACATGCATACACTAGAGTGGTATCACATTACTATCATGCAGCAACTTTTGTACTTCCATGCTCACTTCCCTATTTCTTATCACTGCTTTCAAAGAACCAACAATTTTTCTTTCTTGTTGTACCCATTCAAGCACCTCATCCTTCAAACTTCCATCCTTACTCATCGCACTACCCAAGTACTTAAATGCACTCATATTTTTCATTTCCTCATCATCCAACCTCACTGTACATTCAGTGACTGCATTTCTCTCAAAGACCATAACTTTACTTTTCCCTACATTCACCTTTAGATTCCACTCCATACACACTGTCCAAAACACATTCTCCAAGCCTTGCAGTTTCCCTTCGTCTTCACTAAACAATACAGTATCATCTGAAAACAACAGTACAGGAAGTTTCTAAATGCTGCCTGCTCCCATTAGGACCACTCCTTGTATCTCATTTATAACTCCATGCATATGCAGATTGAACAGCTGGGGAGACATGACACATCCCTGTTTCAGTCCAACTTTCAGATAGAGGAATTGACTTAGTTCACTATCCACACCCACTTCAGCCTTAGCATCCTCATACATACTCTCCACAGCACTCAGCAACTGCCCATTTACTCCATATATTAGTATTTTCCACATGCCTTGTCAATCCACTCTGTCATATGCTTTCTGCATATTCATGATGGCCACATACAACTTTATTCCCTTCTCTAAAAACATTTCCAATAAAGACCTAAGGTTGACTATCTGCTCTTCACAACCTCTTCTCTTCCTAAAACCTTCCTGCTCTTCTCCAACTAATTCCCCTGTTATTTCCCTAACTCTTTTAGTAAGTATCCTACTGTAAAGGCCATATGATATGTTGGGCTGCTTGGCGGCAGCATGGGAAAGCAGGGCCATACCCACTCCCCCCAGAATGTATCGAGAGGCGAGTAAAGGACGACTGGGCATCTGGTGTTGCCCTGAACCCCCTCTTACATGCGGCAGTTATTGGTCCTATGTTCCTGCCATTGCTAACCGATGCCCACACTTGCCCACTTCCAATCCCAGGTCCAGTCGTCAACCTGTGGTGCCTCTCAGGTTATTAAATCAGGCCCAAGAGGCCATCTTCATGTTGCAGCAGAGCTTGGTGTCACTGATGTCACAGCAGCAGCCTCCACCTAGGATTCCTGTGTCTGCTGCCCCAGACAAATGTGAGGTGGAGATGTCTACAGTGGCCTTCTGTTTGTGGAGACAATCCCTGGAGTGCTGGCTGAAACACAACAGCTGGCCACCATCTGATCCAGTCCTGCACATATGCCTGTATTGCACACCAGCACTACAGCAGTCCCTGGACACAAAGTTCTCCCTAGTGTAGTGGAGCTCCTTATCATCATTGGAGGTATTGGATTCCATTGAAAGGATTGTGCTCCAAGCATCGAACTAGGCAGTTAATTAGTGCATTTTGTTTAATGGGAATCAGCTACCCAGTGAATCTACCAGTGTTTACATCATGAGATCCACCTGTCAGGGGGAAAATGAGAATATACTTTTTATATAAATAAATGTGAAGCCAGATGTCACGAGGGAAATGTGAATATGTCAACGGACAATGGAAATAACTGTCTTGTCGATTGTCACAGTAGAATCGACTCGTGAAATCAAGTAGCGATTTCACTTTTATGCTGGCTTACTTCGCCAATTCTCTATAGAGTTGAGAATTTTATAAACTTTCTCAACTGTACACAGCAGAGACTAGATACTCAAGAAGGCTGTATTACTGTACTGTTGGCCTCTGAGAAAGTTAGTTCACTCATTGACACTCAAAAATTAATAATAAATGATAAACAGATTCTTTCTGATGCAAACTCCTAGCTGACACAATGGATTTAAGAATTAATACCAAGAGCTGGCCTAAATACCAGTCGTGATTAATATAAGAAATTGTGCTAACTTGGCGTAGCGAAAGTGTGCTAAATGTGGGGAAATCAAACACAACTGTTACATTTAACAAAGCTCAAGAAAACGAAATGTGCAGTTGAGACAATTGTAATGCATGTCCAGGAGGGAGGTAGGTAGGTGGTTTTCTGATTTAGGTTAGGTTAGGTTAGGGTCAAGAATGACTAGTGCTGTAGGTGAACAGTGAACACCTTTGCCATACCTAACTCTTTTTCTGGTAACAGTTTATTTATTTGATGCTTTGTAACCCATATTTTAGTGCATAAGATGTGAGAAATGATGATTTTCATAGTGATAGCCACGTCTGATACTTACACTAAGCTGCCAACTCGTGAACACCCCTGCCTTACTCACCTCAAATTCATCATTTTGGGGTTAAAATTCGATTAATTCATGCTTTGTGCCAATTATTTATGTGAATGGGGTCTTAAGTGCTATGCATGTCCGGGAGGGAGGTAGGTAGGTGGTTTTCTGATTTAGTTAGGTTAGGTTAGGGTCAAGAATGACCGGTGGTGTTGGTGAACAGTGAACACCTTTGCCATGCCTAACTCTTTTTCTGGTAACAGTTTATTTATTTGATGCTTTGTATCCCATATTTTAGTGCATAAGATATGAGAAATGATGATTTTCATAGTGATAGCCACGTTTGATACTTACTTACACTAACCTGCCAACTCGTGAACACCCATGCCTTACTCACCTCAAATTCTTCATTTTGGGGTTAAAATTCGATTAATTCATGCTTTTTGCCAATTATTTATGTGAATGGGTCTTAAGTGCTATGCATGTCCGGGAGGGAGGTAGGTAGGTAGTTTTCTGATTTAGGTTAGGTTAGGTTAGTGTCAAGAGTGACTGGTGCTGTTGGTGAACAGTGAACACCTTTGCCATGCTTAACTCTTTTTCTGGTAACAATTTATTTATTTGATGCTTTGTATCCCATATTTTAGTGTATAAGATGTGAGAAATGATGATTTTCATAGTGACTGCCACGTCCGATACTTATTTACACTAAGCTGCCAACTCATGAACATCTATGCCTTACTTACCTCAAAATCATCATTTTTGGGTTAAAATTCAATGAATTCATGCTTTGTGTCCATTATTTAATGCATATGGTGTGAGAAAGGGTGATTTTCATAGAAGATTTCCATGTCTGATACTTACTTACACTTGCTGGCAAGTTGTGAGCACCTATGCCTTACTCACCTCTAAATCATCATTTTTTGGTTAAAATTCAGTTAATTCATGCTTTGTGTGCATTATTTATGTAAAAGGGGACTTAAATAAGTGCTATGCATGACCGGTAGGGAGGTAGGTAGGTGGTTTTCTGATTTAGGTTAAGTTAGGTTAGGGTCATGAATGACCAGTGCTGGAGCTTCAGGGCCACTATCTGGACAAGACCACTATCCGGACATGCCTTTGGCTTTATTACGTCGGATAGTGGAGGGATTACTTCCATCCTACTGATCTCTTCCTCCCTTCTCACCACCCTTCTTCTCCCAGCCATTCCCCAGCCACTTACACTTGCATTACTTTAATTCTCTATGTTTAACAGTTTCTTAAAGTGTTCTCTCCATCTGCTCACTTTTTTTCCCTTCTCCAAAATCAATATACCATTTTTATCTTTCACTCCCCTACGAACTTTTTTATCACCCTGTCTAACTCTCTTTACCTTTTTCCAAAACATTTCCTTATGTTCCCTCTACTGTCAGATTCCTTCCAAATTCCTCATCTGTTCTCTTCATACTTTCTCATATTAATATTTTTACCTCTTTCTTGTTCTCTGTATTTAACTCCCTTTTCTGTCTCACAGCTTCCTCCATGCCTCCGCTTCCCATCCACCATCTAAATGCTTTCTTCTTTTGCGCCACAGCTTGCCTCACCTCTTCTTTCCACCTTACAGTTCCTTGCATCCCCTTTAGTTTTTTTCTTCATCCCACACACCATCTCGCATGCTGCACAGATTTCTTCTGTGAAATCTTGCACACACCTTTCACCTCCCCCAACTGCTCCAAATTACATATACCCAATCGCTTCTCCACTTCTTTCTTATATTCTGCCTTTTTTCCTTCCTCGTGTATCCTTTCTACCCTCCTTGTATGGACTACTTTCTCCTGTCCTTCCCTCCTTCAGTTCCACCATTGCACTTGAACCTTGACTTTCACCACCACCAAATGATGGTCTGAAAGTCCGACCTCTGTATGCTCTTGCATCCATTACATACCTCCTCGTTCTGTCATCCGCACACACATAATCAGTCATTGCCTCTCATTCTTTCAGTCTTGAGAACAAAAGCACAAACATGATAAGTGAACAGAAATAGGAGGAAGACAGAGTTAAGCAGGTGTGGCAAATAGAGTGGAAAAATTGCTGTAGGAAGAAAACATAGGATTTTGGGATAGAATTGGAGAGGCAGATGAAGGAAGTGGAAGGAGTGAGCAGAGTGCTCATAGAAGACTGTTGTGTGTGAGTTAGGAGAAGAGGTAAGAATTGAAAATAGTTTTGTGGAGTAGTAGGTGAAGTGAGCTGTTGAAGAGAAACAGTGACTGTAGTGGACATAGATGAAATTAAGGTGTGGAGAAGTGCAAGAGAGGGCTTTATGATGAGAAGAGGAAAGATGTGACAAGACATGAGAAAGAGAGAGAGAGAGTTTTAAGAAAAAGAGTGGATATTGAATTTAGAAAAAGCCTGAGTGTTAAGTGAAGAGAATATAAGAGACAGTTTTGGGAGATCAGGAAATGGAGAGGGCGATAAAGATGGTAGGAATGGAGTGACAGATAAAAATGGTTGAAAGCTAGTGGAGATGAAAGAGAAACTAAGCAGTTGAGACAATTGTAATGGTTGATTGAATATAGAGAATGAAAATAGTGCCAGTACAAGTGTTGGGGAATGGCATGGAAAAAGAAGAGAGACAAGTAAGTAGGAAGAGATGAGCAGGTTAGAAGTGTGTGAGGGACTAAACAAGTCAGAATGGGGAAAGTCATAGAGATTGATGGTAAAATGTTGAAATATAGAGGAGAGATATAATCAAATGGATCTGGAAAAAGTGCTGATTGGCCAGGAGCATGATAGACAGCCAGATGATTGGAAGTCAAGATATAGCAGTTCCCTTGTAAAAGGGGGAGAGGGGAAAAAGGAGAGTGGGGCAGTCTTGGGTATTTTGTTTTATTAGCATAATAGGAATGCCATGCTGTAGGATAGTTGTCAACAGAAAGAGAGAGAGAAGTGAGTAATTGGTAGGAGAGGAACAGTGAGGTTGTGGGAAGTGGGAGTGGTGGGTAGATCCTGTCATCTCATTGAAATGCTTAATAGAAAGTCCTGTAGAGAAGGGAAAGAGGATGTGTACTGCTTTAATGAATCTGGAGAAAACAGATGACAGAGTTGACAGAAAAGGAATGTAAAAGGTGCTAAGAATGTATGGAATACATGGGAAATTGTTTAATACTGTTAAGAGTTTTGTGTGTATCAGAGTTCAAAGGTATCAGTCTATCTATCTATCTGTCTATTGCCAGACGCCATAAACCCGTAAGGGGTGGCCATTTGACTTTGAGTTATTTGTTTTACAGGGAGGGGCACTAACCCTCCACCAACCCACTTGTTGACAAGTAGGAAGCATGTATGGTTTGGTTATATGGTTACCACCCAGCATTGTAAATGGTTTCTTGGCTTACAGGAAACCATTTGGCTTGTCACTCAATGTAAAGCCACCTGTAAAGGAAAGAAAAGCAATAAGAAGTGACAGGAAAGATGGGAAAAATTGGAAGAGAGGAGGGTGGGCACAGAAACAGAGTGATAAAGGCTAAGGAAGAAGTAGGCAGCACTACATCAAGTGAGTGGATGATGGTTGCCACCACCTACCACAAAAAGGTATCAGTGCTTATGAAAAATAACTAAGGTAATGGTTCTTTAATTTTATTGTTGGAATGAAACAAGAATAAAATCACATTGGTTATCTGGAAGTTGAGATGCTCTAAGAGCATCTCTGTATCTGATGGAATAGAGTGGTCAGGTCTCCACATTTGTCCAGTAAATGTATTGGTGATGTTATTAAAGAAATACAAGGTACCAAGGGCAGTGGATGCTGAATTGTCAGTAGTGACAGAGGGTAAGGTGTGGAAATTCCAGTGCTGTTGTTTTCTAGTGAAAACGACCTGTTAAGTGAGAAGTTGAAGATGTGAGGCATGGTGAATGAGTATGGAAATGTTTTTAAGAAATGAAGTTTGATCTGTCTATCTATCTGTCTGTCTCTAACCAGATACCTCAATCTTGTAAGAGGTGGCCACAAACAAATCACCTTCATGTTGCCTTGTCCCCTGTTGTTTCATTACCCTCCCACCCCAACATACACCTCCCCCTCTCTTATACCTCTCTCCTTCTTCCCTCCATCTCATCCTCAGTCTCTCCCTCCCTCTTCCCTCTTCCACCACACTCATATACTCTCTCCTAGTTTGTCTCCTACTCTCCATCCTCTCCACATGGCCAAAAACCTCAATGTATTTCTCATAATGCTTCTATTACATCTACATCCACACCACAATGCTCCTTCACTTCCTCATTTGTCAGCCTTTCTCTCCATGTAGCTCCACATCCTCCTCTCAGATAACTTATTTCCACTGCTCTTACTCTTGACTTGTGTCCTTACAACAACTTTCAAGCTTCAATTCCATACATTAAAGTTGGTATCACAATACTATCATGCAGCAACATTTTTACTTCCATGCTTACTTCCTTGTTTCTTATCACTGCTTTAAAAGAATCAGCAACCTTTCTTCCCTGTTGGACCCTTTCAAGCACTTCATCCTCTAAACTTCCATCTTTACTCATCACACTACCCAGGTACAGTACTTGAATGCACATTCATTTTCCATTTCTTCACCATCCATTCTTACTATGCATTCAGTGACTTCATTTCTCATGAAGTCCACAACTTTTTTCTTCCCTATATTCACGTTTAGATTCTGTTTGTTACACACTTTTCCAGACTCATTCACCAAGCCTTGCAGTTCCCCTCTGTCTTCACTTAACAATACAGTATCATATGCACACAACAGAACAGGAAGTTTCCAAATGCTGCCCCCTCTCATTAGAGCCACTCCAACATCCACTGCCCTACCTTGAATCTCTTGTATAACTCCATCCATATACAGATTGAACAACCACAGAGACATGACGTTTCCATTTTTCAGTCCAACATTCATATAGGAAAATTCACTCAATTCACCATCCACATGCACTGCAGCTTTAGCACTGTAATAATTACTTCATGGCATTCAGCAGCTTCCCATTTACTTCATGTGTTCTTAACATTTTCCACATTTCTTATTTATCATCCACTGTCATATTCTTTCTCCAAGTACATGAAGGCTGCAAACAACTTCTTTCCCTTCTCTAGAAACTTTTCCATTAAAGACTTTAGGATGAATGACTGATCTACACAACCTCTGTCCATCCTAAAATCTCCCTTTTCTTCTCCAACTAATTCCTCTGGTATTTCCCTAACTCGGTCAATAAGTATTCTACCATATAATTTTCCTATTACACTAAAGAGACAAATGGCCCAGTGTTTACCACACACTTCATTTTCCCATTTTCCTTTGTACAGGGGAATAACTGTACCTGACTTCCAGTCCCCTGGGACCCTTCCTTCTTCCCTGTCCAATCTTCACATCTTCCATATCCATTCTACTACCATCTCTCCCCTGTGCCTCAGCATTTCACCACACCCTCCATCAATTTCCGGGGCCTCCCCATTTTAACCTCCTTCACAGCTTTCACTGCTTCCACCCTGCTGATCTCTTTCTCCCTTCTCCTCCCAGCCAATCCCCAGCCATTTACACTGGATTACTTTCATTCTCTGTGTTTAACAATTCCTTGAAGTGTTCTCTCCATCTGCTCACTTTTTCTCCCTTGTCCATTAGCTTCCTACCGTTTTTATCTTTCACCTCCCTACTACCCCCATCTCCCTGTCTAATCGCTTTACCTCCTTCCAGAACGTTTCTTATATTCCCTCCACTTTGCACTCAAATGCCATCCAGATTCCTCATCCACTCTCTTCTTACTCTTTCTTACTATTCATTTCTCCTCTCTTCTCTACAGATAACTCTCCATTCTATATCTCAGCTCCCATGCTTCTGCTTCCCATCTGCTCATTATATGCTTCTTTTGCACCACAGCTTGCCTCACCTATTCATTCCACTAATGCTGTTCCTTGCACCCAGTTTTTTCTTCTCTTCGCCCTGCACACAACCCCATCCTCTTGCAACTTTTCAACCCTCTTTGTATGGGCTACTTCCTCCTGCCTTTCTCTCCTTCTGTGTATCCATTGCCTATGTACCATGACTTTCACCACCATGAAGTGGTGGTTAGAGAGTCCACTTACCCAACCTCTATATGCTTTCACATCCTGTCCATACATTCTCATTCTTTCATCCACATACACGGTCAATCATTGCCTTCCATTCATTCAGTTCACCACCCACCCTTCTCATCACTCGTGTCAATTAGACACTTCACCAGATCCTGTTTCAGAAATCTGCCACTAGGTTTACTTCCATTGCCCAGCTCTGATGTGGAGAAGGCATTGAAAAAGTAGCCAGTGTTTAATTTCTTTTTAATTTTGACACAAAGTAAAACACCCCAAAACATATTTTACCCATCAAATTACTCAGTTGGCATGATATGCTACAAAGAAATTACAATATGGGAGGCTTTTGATTTTATATAATATAACGCTGTGGCTCAGTGGGTTAGAGCGCTCCGCTCTGGCCGTAGGGTCGGAGGATCGAATCCACCCAAGGGTCATTGGTAGACATCAGGAAGGGCATCCGGTCATAAAATGCTACACGCTCCAATCCAAAAAGGCTGACGCATGCAAGCATGTTGCAGCCTTCAAAAACGAAATGAAACGAATATACAGTAATTGTCATTGTGTAAACTCATCTTTTGTCAGTTTACTTATCTCTGTAAGCATAACATTGAGACAAAACCTAGGCAATATTACTAGCACCATCCATAAAGCAAGATAACAGTGATTGAAATGTTTGTCATTCGTTAGTATCCGCAAAAGAAAATAGATATGAAGCCGCAGATTTGGCAGCACCTTTCGATATGCCACCCTGCGTGACATATGACTTTTCAAAACAATACCTGTTGGACGTCTAGACAATCTTAGCAGCCTAACATGACGAAATTTGTGTGTGCAGTTGCTGATTGCAAAATGGTCACTATGAAAAGCACCGAAAGCTATGCTTATATGGCTGATGTGAAGGGATGGGCAAGATTCCCATCTCAAAAAAGGAACCAAGGTGAAGAAAGCTGTGGGAAGACAGGTGCAGGCAACAACTCAGGTGGAGGGCCACAAGAACCATCCATTCTGTTTAAGACATTTTCTAGAGTGGGGTGAAAATGGACTATCTTTATCCCATTCTGACCCAGAACTGTTCACTTACAAGAATTGAACAATAAAATGCTTCCAAGAAACAGAGAGACCCAACTTCTCCCTGCCCTCGGCTGTGGTTAAAGTGTCTTACCGCACTGCCGTTTTGTTTTGATTAATATAGCTGATTCACTAACTAGGGCATTCATTAAGTACATAATTTTCAGTGGAGCAGCTTATGTCTTTCACCCCTAAACCGCGTGGTTGTGGGAGGCGGTCCTGGCACTTCCTGCCGGTGGTAATTCGCGCTCCGACTTACTTTTTTAAAATATTGGCCAAAACTAGCCTGAGTGATATAAATATCACCCAGGCTTCCCCTAAAATTTTTTATATATATTTATATTTTGAAAGCCCCGGCTACTTAAAAAGAGGCACCCAACTGATGGCCGACGGCTCGAGCCATCACCACCGAGCGTCGCGAGAGTGACGGCCCGCGGTTAAGTGGTTAAAACAAGCTAAAACTCACACATCAGAAGTCTTGAAAGTAATCTCCTTTACTAATTGCACATGATTTATTCAAGTAAATGTAAATAGACAACACACTATTTCAGTCCCCAAGCTAAGATACACTAAGATTCACTCAAAGCCTGGTTATTCTTTCTTTACAGGTAAATATACACACTCTTGATTGAATAGGAAAAAAGATTCCGTATAAATAGAAACATTATAATGAAGTTAGTACAGTAATCTTCCCACTATCTGACGTAATAGAGCCAAAGGCATGTCCGGAAAGTGGTCATGTCCGGATACTGGGCCCTGAAGCTCCAGCACCGGTCATTCCTGACCCTAACCTAACCTAACCTAAATCAGAAAACCACCTACCTACCTCCCTACCAGACATGCATAGCACTTATTTAAGACCCCATTCACATAAATAATGGACACAAAGCATGAATTAATTGAATTTTATCCAAAAGATGATGATTTTGAGGTGAGTAAGGCAGAGGTGTTCACCACTTGGCAGCATAGTGGAAGTAAGTATCGGACATGGCAGTCACTAAGAAAATCACCCTTTCTCACATCTTATGCCCTAAAATATTGGATACAAAGCATCATATGAATAAATTGTTACCAGAAAATGATGATTTTTAGGTGAGTAAGATAGAGGTGTTCACCACTTGGCAGCATAGTGGAAGTAAGTATTGAACATGGCATTCACTAAGAAAATCACCCTTTCTCACATCTTATGCACTAAAATATGGGATACAAAGCATGAAATAAATATATTGTTACCAGAAAATGATGGTTTGGAGGTGAGCATGGCAAAGATGTTCACCAGTTGACTAGATAGTGAACGTAGGTAAGATGACATGATAATCACTGAGAAAATCACCTTTTTCACAGCCTGTTCACTCAAATATGGGACCCAAATCATGAAATAGATAAAATGTAACCAGAAAAATTATGATTTAGAGGTGAGTAGGGCAAATATGTTCACCAGCTGATAGCTTTGTGAACGTAGGTAAGAGACATGATAATCACTATGAAAATCACCTTTTTCACAGCCTATGCACTCAAATATGGGACACAAAGCATGAAATAAATAAAATGTAATCAGATAAATTATGATTTAGAGGTGAGTGTGGCAAATATGTTCACCAGCTGATAGCTTAGTGAACGTAGGTAAGAGACATGATAATCACTATGAAAATCACCTTTTTCACTGCTTGTGCACTCAAATATGGGACACAAAACATGAAATAAATAAAATGTAACCAGAGAATGAGGATTTAGAAGTGATTATGGAAAAAATTTGGCAGTTGCCAGTGTACTTACATGTCCGTGGTGGCTGTTACAAATATTACCCCCACCTCTAAGGCTTTCTCAGTGGTGATAAATGCTCTTGAAGCATGTACAGTAATCCAGTGTTTAACTGCACTTAATCCTTAGCACTATGAATTATGATCGTATAAACAAAAACGAATAATACTGTGAACCATCCCGACAACGTTTACTCATCATGGCAGTTCAGTGATAACTGTTGGGAGGGGGAGGGGGCGGGAAGGGATCGTAAACATGGCTGTTCAGCGCCGCGCGCCAGATTCAAACTTATGGATCGAAAAAAATCATTACACCCCCCCCCCCCCCCTGAATGTCCCTGCCAACGATGTCCAAACAGTGAGGTATTTGGTTATTGGTCGTCCGGATAGTAGGGTGTTTACTGTATTAGGTACATTTTCACAGGTCTTTTAAGCCCTGCAAAAATATTTAATCAAAGCTGGGCGCTGCTAGACTGCCTGGTGGCAGACTCTGAAATGGTTTGGTGAAGCCTCTGCTCTTGAGAGCTCTCTATTGTTCTTAACAGCTTCCTGTCCAGCCACCATTCTACACATCTTGCTTTAGAGGGCATCCCTCACTTCTTGATTTTTCATTCATTTTCATTCATCATCCAATCCTACGTTACCCCATGAGGAGCATAGGAGCCACCAGCCTCACTCATCTCCGAGTGGCATTACATGAGCAATAAACCCCAACCATCCCTTGGATATACACTTCACCGGCTTAATCCGATTGGAGCACTGTAATTACCCACTAAACCATCAGGCATCAAAATTTGGTTATCAGGTTATCACCCAGTGAAGCAAATGGTTTCCTGGTGTACAGGAGACCATGGCTTGTCATTCAGTGTAGAGTCACCCACAGGCAGAAGGAAGAGGAAAGAATGAAGGAAAGAAAGGCAGAAAAGGAAGTGTACAGTCACCTATAGGCAGAAGGATGAGGGAAGAATGAAGGAAAGACAGAAGAGGATGGAAGAAAAGAAGGATGGAGGAGACTCAACTTCCATATTTTCTTCCGGGATGCATAAGTCCTCTTCATCACCACCTACTCCTTCAGCACCATATCCCATATCAGTTGTTTGTGTTGCTGCACACATTCTTCACTCCTAATAGCTTTAACATTACTAACCAATCTCCTATCAGCCTTCCTGACCAGGAGGGCTATGAGTTTTCACTTGACGTATCTCCATCGCATAGTTGCCAAGGCATGACTGTATGTTATCTTTTCAGATTGAGGGTCTGCTGTACCAAGCTCTTGTCCTTTATTTGCAAGTGGCCCTGCAGCATCTGCATACATTAGATTTGAGATACTCCATCCTTCACCATTCATTCCAACAACATCCTTCTTTCCACTACTCAGATTTTTACTTTTCTCATAACACCATCCATTCATATACTGAACAACCATATGGACATCGCACAACCTTGTCACACACTGACACTGATCTTGATCTTCTTACTTAGATGTCCACCTACCATCACTCATGCTTTACTACTTTCATAAAAGCTCATAATGGTAAAACCTTTTGAATTGAAGGGGTTATACAGTATTTAGCCATCAGTAACCCCTTCAGTACAAGAGATCTTTCCTAAATTAAATAAAATTCTCTAGAGATCTCATGGAGAAACTAAACTAATATATCATCATATTGAACCAGATGATAGCATTAAAGGAATATAAAAAAGAGGGATTTGTAAGGCTGACTTACTGTAGCCACTATCAATAATCCAAATTTCTGTTTACAGAATCCACAATGCTGAGCTTCTTCCGGTTGACCTGAGCTCGCTGGGTGGTGGCGAGAGACTGTTGACCCGACCACATTGTTACCACCACAACAACACTGGCAGCACCACTAGTGACTCATCTGCTGCCTCTCTGGTTAGATACACCATCATCATCATCATCTTCTTTCACATTAATGTTATCATCATCATCATCTTCATTCACATTCTTGTTATCATCATCATCAACATCAGTATTGTCATAGATTCACTAGTGATTGTTACCTCACTGGTTCAGTGCACTCCTCCCCCCATGCATACACACACACCACCATCACCACTACCACCATCATCATATTATAGCACCTCTAGTAACTTAATTGTTTCCTCTCTATTGTAGTTATATGCAACACTCACACACCATTTTTGCCATCATCATCAGCATTGTCATCACCATCATCATCATCATGTGTAATCTCTTTAGTCCAATGATGTATTTCTAAAAATTTATTCTTGCTACTTTATGAAAGTTTTGTTGACTTTTGAAAAGCTGTTTGCAGTGACAGGGTTAGAAACAGTTTCCATGAACCCCTTCATAGCATGATTTGATCAGCTAAACTGAATGTAATTGTCTGAAAGTATTTATCTATTTATCTATTGCCAGATGTCTCCATCCCATAAGAGATGGTTACAAACAAATCTCCTCCATATTGCCTTGTTCTTTGCCATTTCGCTGCCCTCCCTTCAACTCACATACCCTTCTTTCGTACATCTCTTCACTCCATCCCTCATCCTTGGTCTCTCCCTCCTCCTTTCCCCCTCTACCACACTCACATACTGTACACTCTGCTGTTCTATCCCTCACATTCTCTATCCTCTCCACAAGGCCAAACCATCTTGACATATTTTTGTTAGCACTGTCAGTCTCATCCACATCAACACCACAGCACTCCTTTACCTTCCCATTTGTCTGTCTGTCTTTCTGTGTATTGCCATATGTTCCTTTTGTAACTCATTTCCACTTCTGTCTGAAAGTAGCAAAAGTAAAATACAGTTATATATCATTGGATTAAAGGAGTTAGAATCCAGCTTGAGACCATGCAGTACCTGTGCTTTATATTTCATTTTGGATAAAACCAAATAATTAATTTTAAGAAAGACCCCATGGGGTGAAGGGATTAACTCCTTCAGCTTAAAGAAGTCCCACCTAAGCAGAATAAAATTGTTTGGCTTTAGCCAGAAAGAAATAATGATATATTTGAGCTGAAGGGATTTTAAGCAGGTGAACAATTTAGAAGATAAAACTCCTGTTTAGTACTGTGTACTCCATATTTTCAGTTTGAAGGCTTCCATAATGACTGACCTGTATCCTTGGTAATTCTAGCAAATTGAGTGGTCTGAAAATAAACCAATGGAATTTTATGTACAGTATGTGGAATCATATTCTTCTTGGCTGAGGAGGTTCCCCAGCACCTCTTCCTTACCATTTCATTTTGTGTATTGGGAGTGTTTTGAGTAAAATCCTCTGTTTACTGTTAAGAATTGACTTGAAAACTTTTGAGGCACAGAATGTTAAAGGAATGGATGATAGTTAGAGGGTTGGGAATGGTCACCCTTCTTTGGGACTGGCTGAATGAGAGCAAACTTCCAGCAAGAAGGAAAGGTACAAGTTGATAGACAAAGGTGAGAGAGTTTACCTAAGCAAGGTGTAAGCACAGAAGCACAGTTTTTGAGGACAACAGGAGGGACTCCATCAGGCCTATATGCCTTGTTAGTATTGAGGCCACTGATGGCAGAAAATACATCAGCTGAGGTCATTTTAATGTCAGTCATGAGGAAGTCAGAGGGGGGAAGTGATGGAGGAACAGCACCGGAATCGTCTAAGGTGGAATTGGAGGAGAAAGTCTGAGCAAAGAGATCTGCTTTGCCAGTAGAAGAAATAGCTACAGAGCCATCAGAGTAGAAAAGAGGAGGGAAGGATGATGTGGTAAAGTTGTTAGAAAGGTTTTTGGCAAGGTGCCAGAAGGAGCGAGAAGAATTCGAGTTGGAGAGTTGAGAACATTTAGCACGGATGAAATTATTTTTAGCAGAGCGAAGAACAGACTTAGCACGATTCCGGGCAGAAATATATAAAAGATGTGATTCAGGGGTGGGTTGGCTCCGGTACCTTTTATAGGCTCTCTCCTTGTTGCGGACAGCATTAGAACAAGCGTGATTAAACCAAGACTTTCTTGCATTAGTCAGAGGATATGAGAAAGGAATGTATGCTTTCATGCCCGAGAGAATAGCCTCCATAATGCGCAAGGCACACTCAGATGGCTCCTGGCCATGGAAGCAATAATCATTACATGGAAAATCAAAGAAGTACTGCCTGAGGGCCTCCCAGTCTGCAGCTCCAAAGTGCCACAGGTGGTGTTTCTTTGGAGGGTCCACAGGCCGTACCGGAGCGATAGGACAGGTTAAGGTAGTGTAATTAGGTTATGATCAGAGGAGCCCAATGGAGAGAAAAGATTAATAGTGTAAGCAGAAGGATTAGTTGTTAGGAAAAGGTCAAGTATGTTGGAACTCTCTCCAAGGTGGTCAGGGATATAGGTAGGGTGCTGTACAAGCTGCTCTAGGTCATTAAGGATAGAAAAGATGTAGGCTTGTTCACCAGGTGGATCAGTGAATGGTGAGGAGTGCTAAAGGTGGTGGTGAACATTGAAATCTCCTAGAATGGAGATTTCAGAGAAAGGAGAAATGGATAGAATGTGTTCCATCGTAGAATCAAGATAGCAAAAAAAATTTTGATTGTCAGTAGAATTAGGAGATAAGTAAACAGCACAGATATATTTAGTCAGAGAATGACAGGAGAGTTGAAGCCAGAGAGTAGAGAATTCAGAAGAATCAAGTTCAGGAACATGAGTGGAATCATTGCGTACGTATACGCAACAGCCACCTTTGGCTTTGAAATGAGAATAGAGAAAGCAGGAGGATACAGAAAAGGGTTTGCTGCCAGTTGCCTCAGACAGCTGAGTCTCAGAGAGAAAGAGAAGGTGAGGTTTAGAGGAGAAGAGGTGGTGCTCAATAGAGCGAAAGTTAGAGGAAAGACCGCGAATGTTACAGAAATGAAGAAGGAGTGAGTCAGACTATGGTTTCAGGCAGCTGCGTGAGTCATCACCGGGAGAGGGGCGGATGGTGGGGGCATTTATGCCCCCCCTCCCCCCAGGACTCAAGGCATGGTTTACGTGCACCATTTTTACATATTTTGAAAAGGAAGTGTAGTGTGTAACTTGCATGTAGTTTGGTGTTGACAGTTAGAGAAACTTGTATTGGAGAGCATGCTGGCCTACTCTCTGTGTTACTGAGACGCTGAAAAGTTCAGCAAAGGGGGATGGTCAGGAACAAGTCGTAAGGGCTGATGAAACGGGAGCTCCAGCTCTCCCTGTCTTCAGCTTTCCATCCACCTTGGGAGTACTGCCCTGCTCGACTGGTGCTACAGTCTACTCCACACTACTGCTGCATATTCCTGCCTGGGGCAGATCATGGCCACTATCAGTTTTTCATCATCTCCTCATCCATGTAATGGAATGCCACTCTTACGTTAGTCAAGAGATTGTACGTCTCTCTATCTTGTTAAGGTATTTTTCCAGTGACAAATTATCCTCCCAGATCATTCTTTTCTCTCGCTTTTGTGATTGGCTCTTTGTCCATCAAATAATTCAGTGATGGTCTCTTGGTACTTTTATCCATTTCCAATATTTTGCATTTTTTTGCGTTGAATTTCATTTCCCTCATCTGGCTCCAATAAATCCTATCCAGGTGATCCTGAAGCATTTTACAGTCTTCCTCGACTTTTACTCTCCTCCAGATCTTTGCATCATCAGCAAACAGACTTGCATAACTGTTCGTTCCATCTACCATATCATTCATTTATTCATTCATTATCCAACCCTATGTCACCCAACAGAGGAGCGTAGGAGCCCGGGGCTAGGCAAGTTGGTCCTGACATTTAAGATGAGAGTGACCAGCCTCACTCATCCCTGAATAGCATTATGTGAGCCGTAGACCCCAACCACCATATCGTTTACGTAAATCAGGAACATTACTGGCGCTAATACCGAGCCCTGTGGGACTCCACTTTTTGCTACCCTCCATCCAGACATCTTGTCCTTTATTACTGTCCTCATCAAGAAGTCTTTCATCCAATCAAGGAGATTTCCCTTCAGTCTTCCTATGTGCTCCAGTTTCCACATTAGTCACTTGTGGGGTACCTTGTCAATGGCCTTCTCCAAATCTAAATACACACAGTCCACCTAGCTGTCTCTCTTCTGTAGCACATCATTCACTCTTGAGTAAAAGCTCAACAAGTTGGAAACACACGACATTCCACTTCTGAATCCAAACTGACTTTCAGCCAAAATGTTCATCTCCTCCAGATATTTTATCCATCTGTCTTTCAGGATTCTCTCACACAATTTTGTGACTACGCTGGTCAGGGACACTGATCTATAATTCAGGGATTCTTCCTTGTTAGATCCCTTGTAAATTGGTACCACATTGGCCCTCTTCCATTCCCAAGGCACTTTCCCTTCCTTCAGGGAACATAGAATTAAACCACGAATCTTATCCACAAGTTGTTCTCTACATTCTTTTAGTATCCAAGGTGAGATTCCATCCAGTCCTGGGGCTTTCCTTGCATCTTGAGTTTCCAGTAATTTATACACTTCCTGCACTTCCACTTTTATATCTTTTATCACTTTATTTCTAGTCACTCCCTCCCCCTCCACAAAATCCTTTTCTTTAGTGAAAACCGATTGGAAATGTTTGCTCATTATTTCAGCCTCCATTGCTACATCTTTATCGACCTCTCCTTCCACTTTCAGTTCGATGATTCCTTCCTTTTGTTTCAGTTTGCCGTTAACGAATCTATAAAACAATTTGGGTTTTTCCTTACATTTGTCAGTTATACCTTTTTCAAAGTTCCTTTCTTCCTCTGTGTGTATTCTTGTACAGTATATTCATTTCTAGTTCTTCTATATTCCTCCTTTGCTCTATTATTACCTCACTTTCTCCAGTTGTTCCATGCCATGTCTCTCTCTTTTTGTGCTATCATACACCTTCTGTTAAACCAAGCTTTCTTCCTGATTTCTTTCCCACTTACTCTTGGAGCACATTTTTTCACTCGAATTATAGGAGTCTAGAAAGATATCCCACATCCTCTGCATCTCTGTTCTTGCTCTGAATTTTTTCCTGTAAAGTTAGTTTATCCTGTAAAGTTAGTTTTCCCAAAGTTGTATCTTCCCTGCCTATAAAGCCATCTCTTGGCACCACGTTCCCTTTTGTCATCTGGAACTCAGTGACCACGTGATCTCTTTGTGTGTGTGTGTGTGTGTGTGTGTGTTTACCTAGTTGTGATATACAGGAAATGAGCTACGCTCATGGGGTCCCGTCTCTTTTTCTCAATAAGTCAAATTTTGCTTTGAACTTGTTTAGTCTTTAGACTGGACGATCTCTTTGTCCAGGCTGTTCCACAGGTCTGTGCATGTACTGTATGTGGAAAACTATATTTCTTGATATCCTTCTAGCAACTTGGCTTTTTCAGTTTCATTCTGTGTCCTCTTGTTACTTTTCCATCCCATACAAACAGATCTTTTCTATCAATTTTATCTATTTTCATCATGGCCCTGAACACTGCAATAATGTCACCCCTCAATCTTTTTTCCTCTAAGGAAGGCAGATCCAGCTTTTCCAGCCTCTCTCTGTACGACAGACCTGCCAGGCTGGGAACCATCATGGTTGCTGTTCTTTGTATTCTCTCTATCTTGTTTATATCTTTCTTTTTGTGTCGGGACCACACTACTGCCACATATTCCAACCTGGGGTGGATCATGACCACTGTCAATTTTTTCATCATCTCCACATCCTTGTAATGAAATGCCACTCGTGTTAATCAAGAGATTGCATGTCTCTTTTACTATCTTGTTAATGTGTTTTTCAGGTGCCAAACTATCCTGGACCAGCACTCCCAAATCTTTCTCTTCTCTCGCCTTTGTGATTGGTTCATTACCCATCATATAATTCAGTGATATCCTCTTGGTACTTTTGCCCATTTCCAGTATTTTACTTTTTTTTTTTTTTTTTGCATTGAATTTCATTTCCTACATTCACCTCCAATCATGAGTCCTATCCAGGTCTTCCTGCAGCATTTTAGTCTTCCTCAACTTCTATTGTTCTCAAGATCTTTGCATGATCAGCAAATAGACTTGTATAACTCTTCATTGCATCTAGTATATCATTTACATAAATCAGTGTGTGTGTGTGTGTGTGTGTGTGTGTGTGTGTGTGTGTGTGTGTGTGTGTGTGTGTGTGTTTACCTATTTGTATTTACCTATTTGTGGTATATTGGAATTGAGCTACGCTCATGTTGTCCTGTTCATATCTACATTTGTCTTGTTTAGTTTTAAACACAAGAATGTTCTTTGCTTGTACCGCCTCATTGTCCAGGCTATTCCACAGGTGTATGCATCTATTCGTTTTTCGTTTTCGTTTTTCGTTTTTGAAGGCTTCAACATGCTTGCATGTGTCAGCCTTGGTCACCTAATGGCGGCTTTCCACGCTGCTCGATCTCTGGCAGCCTCCCTATTTAGTCCCTTAACCCTTAAGTCACATTTAATGACCTCGTCCCATGTCTTTCTCGGTCTACCCCTCCCAACCCCTCCCCCAATATTAACACTTCTCACCCTCTGCACCCAATTATCATCCCCCATCCTCTCCACATGTCCAAACCACCTCAGCCTACCTCTCCTCATCACAACACCAATACACTCCAGTCCCATCCTACCTCTCAACTCTTCTATCGTAAACCCAGCCCCCCCAGGCCTTGCACGCAGGGACACACTGCACATCCACCTAATCATTGTCATTTCTGTACGTTTAAACCTGCGAATATCCTCTTCCTTTACTGCCCAGGTCTCACTACCATACAGCATCACACTCCTAACACATGCTGCATACAAAGACCCCTTAGCACGTAAGGAGAGTCCTCTCAATGTCAGGAGAGGCAACAGCTCCCTGAACTTCTTCCATCCACTACTCACTCTAGCAACCGAGCTAACTCCAGCCCCACCTCCGGCACATAACATGTCTCCCAAATAACAAAACTCCTCCACACAGTCAAGAGACTCACCTGCAAATTCAACCCTCCCACGCCTAACAATCTCCACCTGCTCTCCCCGACACACCGCACACATGAAATCAGCATTATCTCGCAGTCTACCTCTAATACCACTACATCTCTTGTGCACCCATCTATCACAAACACTGCACAAGATGGAATTACTTCCCACACCCATGTGGCAAACTGCACATGGCCACTCTCCCTCTCCTCTGATTGTACCGCCACCAACCCTAGATATCATCACTTTTGTTTTATCTGCATTTACCCTTAAGCCCTTGTGCCCCATACCATCTCTCCACTTCTTAAATCTTTCCTCAGCCTCCCCTTCATTCTCAGCAATCAACACCAAATCATCAGCATACAACATCTCCCATGGGAGTCCATCTCTGAAGTCACGTGAGAGGGCTTCAAGCACCATGATAAACAACAAGGGACTCAAAACTGACCCCTGATGCACACCAACATTCACGGGAAACTCATCACTCAAAGCTCCATTCACCCTTACCTGAGTGTGAGCACCCACGTACATGGCCATAACCACCCTAACCAGCCACTCTTCCAACCCTAGCTTTCTCATTGCCCACTTCACCACCTCTCTAGGGACTCTGTCAAAGGCCTTTTCCAAATCAACAAAAACAAAATACAATTCCCTTTTCTTGCCAATATATTTTTCCTGAAGCTGTCGAACAATGAATATGGCATCAGTGGTCCCCCTGCCTGGCATAAACCCAAACTGCATCTCATTGATATTCACTCTTTCTCTAATCATACCTTCTAGAACTCTCTCCATTACTTTCATTATCTGATCTAAGAGCTTTATACCTCTGTAATTTCCCCTTTCCAGGGCATCACCCTTCCCTTTGTACACATTTACAATTACACTCTTCAGCCAATCATCTGGGACAACACACTCATATATAATCATATTTATCAGGTCAGTGACTAACCTCACCCCAATATCTCCTGAGGCCTTCAACATTTCGGCAGTCAACCCAGACACACCTGCCGCCTTCCCCACCCGCATCCTGCCTATTGCCTCACTCACAGTAGCAGCGTCAATCAAAGGCCAAGGCCCAAACACTGGATCAGCTGGCTCCAAACCTTCCCTATCCCAATCAAACTCCTCATTCAACAACCGGCTATAATGCTCTCTCCATGCATCTTTAATATCCTCACTGTTCACCACTACCCTTCCTTCATCATTCTTCACACACTGCTCGCCTACAATGTCCTGAGTATCTCTCTTCACCTGATTTGCCACCCTAAAAACCATATTTTTCCTTCCTTCATGATTTAGATTATCAAGTAAAAGTCTCTGTGACTCCGACTTCGCCCTGTATACCTCTCTTCTAGCCCTGCGCTTGGCAGCCAAGTACTCCTCCCTGTTACCACCCTTCTTCCATTCCCAAAAAAGCCTTCTCTTCTCCTTAACTGCAGCTTCTACACCCTCATCCCACCACCAAGTCACTTTATGTCTTGGTGGGCCCCCTGTCCAACCGCACACTGCATCGGTAACTCTCAAGAGGCTGTTCTGAAGGGCTCTATACTGTTCATTAACGTCTCTATCTATGGCTTCCTGTTCAGCCACCACTCTCCTCATCTCACTATAAAAGGCATCCCTTACTGATTGGTTTTCCAGCTTCCATATTTTCCTCCTAGGTACATATGTCCTCCTTCTTGTCATTCGTTCCTTAAGCACCATGTCACAAATCAACAGTTTGTGCTGTTGCACACACTCCTCGCTTCCTATAACTTTGACATCCCTCACCAATCTCCTATCAACCCTCCTGACCAGAAAATAATCTATCTGACTACTATTTCCCCCGGACTCATACGTAATCAATCTACTCACTCTTTTTCTAAAATGTGTGTTGCACACAATCATGTCCATAGCCTCCCCAAACTTGAGTATTCTTTCCCCTTCCGCATTCCTCACACCATATGCACATCCTCCATGGACTCCTTCATAACCTTGAGCTGCTTCACCAACATGACCATTTAAATCCCCTCCCAGAACCACTACCTCATCGTCACCCATACCACTCACTACACGTATTAAATCATCCCAAAATCTATCCTTCTCTGCGTCATCCTATCCTACCTGCGGAGCACATGCTGATATAACTGAAACCGTCACCCATCCGATCAAAATTTTCACTACTGTTATCGTATCACTTACTCTCATGACATTCATAACATACTCCACCCATTTCTCCGCAACCAACACACCCACACCCCCATATCCGTCAGTTCCCCCCTGCCAAAACAGCTTATAGTAGCAATCCTTCCCAGCAATCTTTCTGGCTGATCCACCCCTGTACCGGACTTCCTGCAGACAAGCCACATCCACCCACCTCCTATTAAATGCCTCAACAACTTCCCCTGCTCTTCCTCTCAAACTTCCCACATTCCACGAACCCACCCTAAACCCCCTGGGTGATTTGCTGTCCTCAGGCTTGCTTTGGTGCTTGTTTTTGTAGTTCATAGTCGGTAAGATAAAGGGGGGGTAAACATTCCAAAGGCCCGACCCATTGCACAGACCCAGGTCCAGGCAATGGATCTGGGACCCCTAGCCCACCAGCTTACTAGTGGCTGTGGTAGTGGCCTCGGGGCACCCTGCCAGGACACCTGCAGGGACACCCTCCAAGCGCGGCTTGGCACTGCAACTGCCCCGCCATTATACACCCACTGATAGGGCAGCCTCCTGGGGCGCTACTCCCAGGTTCGGGCCCCTCTCTAATGAGCGGAAGCGGCAGCCTGGGAACCGCAATGCCCTGTACCCTCTAGCACAGGTTCGAGCCCCATCTCGCCCCGGACCCATGATCT